>JAUYWG010000044.1:4131205-4170246 GCA_034779775.1 Enteromius afrohamiltoni
CTCCTGAAAGTAAGCCTGTTATTTAACTACTCTGTTGCCTGTCTTTGCCACAACTGCTTGCCAGTGTTTGATTCCCCCGTCTGTCGACCTCGCTGTAATAAAGCCTTGCTTATGGATCCACACGACTCTGAGAATCTGTCACAATTTGTCTAAATCATGGACATTAGTTGATGTGAAATCAAAATAAGCTGCACATTTGCTAAAAATAAATAATAATGATACAGCTTTGTGCAGTTATCGAATCAAAGTCTGTGATTTCATCATTTTCGTTTTGAAGTGTATATGCAACATGTTTAAACTAAACACAGAAAAAGAATTCACAAACAATGCATGAAAGTTTAACCAGAATAAAATACAATTTTACAATTAAAAAAATATATAAATAATATATACTATCGTAAGTTACTGGCTGTGTAAACTAAAATCACTATTATAAAAATCAAATATTAATATCATTATTTTTTAAATTACAGTTAAAGCAGCAGCAACAACAATATTACTACTAATAAATAATATTAAATACTAAAAAAGATTTCATATTTTATCTGTTTAATTACATGTCATGTGACCGTTAAACAACATTAGAACATGTGCTATAATGTTTTTGAGATATTAACTTAAAACCTTGCATCTGGACAAGAAAGACCAAAAAGTTCAGGGAAAAATGATCGTTAAAAATTACATTCACTGTATAAGACAAAAGACATTAAAGCATTGCTATGATTCAGAGCCTTGTATTTGTACACAACTAGAGGAAGTCTACAGTTACACAATGTGTGATAACGTGGATAAAAAAAATAATAATGTTGAGGCCCTGTTCTGTTCATATGCAACATAGTCAGCTGCAAATATGACTTGACTCCAAAACGAAAGGTTTCTCAGTAGTATCAGGCATTCAAACAACCATTAATCCTTTGTATTCCTCCTAAATCAGGAATACTGCTGGTGCATGTTTTGGCCATCTAATATTGTATTTAGCATACAGCATTTGAATGACAGATAAGTGTTAAGCAAAATAAGAGTACTATTTCCCTTAAGTTATCGCATAGTTCCCCTGTCTCGCATCGTTTTGCCCAGTGTTGGTGGTTTCTGCTCATAACCATTCTTTTGATTCCAATAAAGAATAAATTAATTACCAAATGGGATTCACTTCCAAATTGGAAGCCAAAATGTTACCGGATACCAGTGTGTATGTCTCAAGTTTTCACAGCAAACAGGGCAGGTTTCTTTGTTTACAACAAAATTGGAATACACTGTGCTGCCTACAACATTTCAATTAATATCAAACGTCAGTATTCTCTTCCACCATCTTCTAAACTGCGACACCTTTATACTCAACAACATCTATAGAGGATGCATAACATATGTATTGTGTTCAGGCTAATTCAGAGTTGTTTATGATCAAAGTGATTCAACTTTTGGGCGCAATAACTTTTACACGGAAAGTCATATCTGTGTTTTACCAAAAAATAGGGCATGTGTCCAAAAACACATGCTGAGTAGGAGTTACATGGCATAGGATAAATCGTTTACATCTCTGCTTCACCCCAAACAAAGATAAAACCTTACAGTAATCTCACAAAATCATGTATCCCGTAAGTGTGTACTGTAATCATGTCAGTGCAGTGGATTCATTGACTCAGAGAACATGGGGTTAGACATCAAGATTACTCAGCTAGGTCCAATAATGAAGGAGTTGGCTTCCTGCCCAATCTTGAAAATGCGCTTTCTAGTGATCAAACTTTGGTAAACTTTTAGTATGTTATTAAGGACACCTGTTAATACAACAAACAGCTGAGAAACCTTTTGTTAGAATATTAGGCATAGGGTTTTTTTTTCACATATGCAGCAGTGAATGCAAAATAAAGTGTTATTTCAGCACATGTTAAGTTTTATTGCATGTCACTGTCCAACATCCAGCTTAAAGTGGCAGCTCTCTTTGTGGATTCACCACACAACCCCAATATCCTGTTCCTGTATGTGCTGCCTTCAGATGTGTCCTCTGGAGGACCAGCGCTTTATTGACCATGAAACAGTCCGCCCACAGAATGACATCATGCTCCCCGCTGATTCCAGAAGCTTTCGTTCCCGCTTCCTCCGCACTTACAGAGGAGAGACCCGATCATGTTCTGTCAAACGCCCACCTTCTCCAAACACACCCAGACACTCCTGAAAACAGCCGTTCCCACACAGATCTGTACGTGAGCGAGGCTCAAACATCACACAGATGTTTAGAGACTAAAAATACACACACAGGGCAACGAGGGTCACTTCCTGCATCACAAGCCAAAAAAGAATAGCCAGAGTATCACATTCCAGTACAGTAAAGAAACAATCCAATTGAATTCTATTCAAATAGAAAACATCTCTAAATTGTAAAAATGTTTGACAGTATTACTGTTTTTATCCGGTCTTCTTTTAAAAACCTCACTCTGTGTTTGAGACCGTGTATATTTTCTTGACATTCAGATCCTGTGGTCTCCTGCAAGCAAAATTAGCCATACAAATAGCTGTTTTAGCAATTATTCCAAATTCGGTCAAATAAATAGCCCTGCCCTTCTTCTAAATGGAAAGGGTTAGGCTGTCAATATCTGCATTATGAGAATAAAGTCAAACATCCCCCATGGCTAATCAAAGAGCATCACATGCCAGAGCGGCTCTGGAAACAGTTATCCTGTCCCGCCGGAGAGAGATGGACTCTCTGCAGCAGACATTATCCAGCTCACTTCCTGGAGCGATGCTGGGTGCCAGCATTCAGCTTTACATGCACCTCAGACTAAAACAATCCTCCATCATGTACATGAGTGTTCAGATTCATTCTTTAAAGGGTTAGTTCACCCCAAAATGTCATTATTTGCTCCTCTTCATGCAGCCCCAAACAGATCTTCTATCTGTGATAATATCAGAGAGCTATCTGACTCTTCATAGACAGCAACACAACTGAAATGATCCCAGATCCAGAAACATAGTAAAACAGTCCGTGTGACATCAGTGGAGCAGCTTCAGTTTCGCAATGATAGGAGAACACAAAAATCCACTTCCATTTCTTCTCATGTAGCGACTGACAGCTCTGGTGTTGCCATGTTGAGAGAAATCAGGAGTAAGAGCAGACCGTGGGCAATACTGATTCAGTACTCCTCAGAATGAATGAACATGATGCAAACCTGCAATAATTAAATATGTTAAACAAGACAAATATCTCTTATGTATTTAATCCTATTTTTGTATGCTTTTCAAGTTTTCACGCCTTTTATTTTGGAGTTTGGCCACCGTCCCTGTTCAGTCATGTGATTTCTGTCTTCTGATTGGTTGGTTGGTTGGTTGGTTGATTCTCGTCATGTGACCTGTATTTTTAGCTAGAAGTAGTAATCTTGTTGCCAGTCAATCTCTGTTTGGATTATGTTTGTATTTTTGATTACTTCTGCAATAAAGCTGTGTTCTTAAACGCTCCTTCAGTGGACATCCCAGTACAATTTTATTAACCGATGTCTTTACTGCTGACCTTCAATGGCCCAATTCATTCATACTAACTAGCAAAAATAAACTTAAAAAAAACGAAAACTAAAGTTAAACTTTCCTGTCCTGCATCATATTCTTCATGTGTTTAGTTTGGGATTTACATGTCCTTCAGGAAGGGCTTTTCAAAGAATTGCCTTGGGCGTATTGTTTTTAAAGGGCTTTTATTTTTGTAAAAGAAGATTTTTTTTATATTAAAAAAACAAGAAAACTTTAGCAAGTCAAAAGTAAAGTAACGGATTACTTTTTTTTACCAAAAAAGTTACTTTTTTGTAACTAAGTTACCTTTTTGGGGAGTAAAGCAATACTGTAAGGCATTGGTTTTTAAAGTAAGTTTCCCCAGCACAGCTCTCAGCTGGTGTGTCCGTTTAAGTGAAAGCTTGCTTAGTTATCCCGGATGGTTCTTGATTCATGTGAGTTTGGGGATTAGGTCTCTGTAGAGGTCAAAGTTCAAGCTAAACATTATGGTGAGATGCGAGGAAAGCTGCAAGATTTTAAAGACCGGCAGCAAATGGACCTTGCTTTCAAATAAATCGGCACATATGATTTATATCTCGCTTTAGATATCCTTACAGGTCACAAATCATCAATACGGCAGGAAATAAGAAGTTAGAGACACATGATCAAACAAGAGCTGTGTGTTTTCGTGGAGCATGTCAACTTCTCAACCGTCTGAAAGTTTTGTTTTTCTGTGTCTGACCGAGATATGCTATTTACTGTTGATCTGAAGTGAAGATAATGCAATCATATTAGGGGCTTTTTGTCCTTTCCTCGCGAAACCCTGTGAGCTTCAGTCACATGACCTTTAAAAAGGCTCATGAAGACGAACTTTGTTTAGTCTTTGCTGGCACAGTCCTCCTACATACAGCCTTACAAAGTAAGTTTTATTTTAAAAACAACTTATACATATGAATTGGAAACATAGGGGACACAACAGTAAGTTTCCGGTGCCTCAAAACGGTGCGTTTTTATGTGAAAAAAAAAATTATATGCGTTTCAAAGCTTGATTAATTTACATCACAAAAAACACCCCGGAAACTAACCGGGACTACTTTCTTAAAAAACTTCCAGCGGCCAGAACTCTGACCAGGGAGGTGATCACAGAGTGGGTCAGTGTGTATACACTGTAGTGCTGGTAAGGATTGCACACAACTTCATGTCTTAAATGGGCGAACTAACCCTTTAAGGTGTGCTTTATGTAGTATAAATATGTGTGCCTCACAAATCCTCCCTCACAGCCTCATGGGACAGTGAAGTGTCCACATACTGTTTTAAGAATACCATGAAATCTAACGTACAGCGCTATTCTTTAACATACCTATTCTTTTTCACCTATTATAAGGAGACGTATAGTATGCAAAATTGGTGCAGCAAGCATAATGTTTATTTCATAAACGCACGTGTTAAATGAATAATTCAATGACTTACTAACGATGTAACAGTAGAAAACAGTAGACCCTAAAACTCCCCTCACTATGTCAGCCAGCGAGGTAATGTTACCCTGGTGACCTTTACATCTGAAACAGCGAATGTTCAAGACATCAGAGTAAATCAAATGTTTAGATTTGAATAAAACAAGGCCTAGTGACAACAAAGCATGCTAAACAGCATTGTCAGGCGGCTCATAAACACACACACACACACACACCTGCAAAGAATCTGTTCCCTCATTATTTCTGTGCTGTGAGGGAGAGGTCAGCGGGTCA
Source organism: Enteromius afrohamiltoni (assembly GCA_034779775.1). Taxonomy (NCBI): domain Eukaryota; kingdom Metazoa; phylum Chordata; class Actinopteri; order Cypriniformes; family Cyprinidae; genus Enteromius; species Enteromius afrohamiltoni. Next base: position 4,136,428 of record JAUYWG010000044.1, read on the forward strand.
CGGCCCTGGGGTTGTGTTCTTTAGCTGCTTCTAAATGTCTGGCTCGTTATGTTGAACATTTTATGGGAGATCAGGGGCTTCCCCTTTAATGTTTGAGGAGTGCTGCTTCAGCAGGAACATCAGCGGACATCACAAATCCCTCTTACTTTTCACCTCCCTAGCTCCTTCCTGGTATGTAACACCCAAACATTTGTGTCAGATGTGATCAGTGCTACTGCATTTGACCTGTTCTGTGGTAAACTGAAAGACAGAACGCAGAGCGATGCAGTACAGTTACTTCATCCTTCCTGATCCAGACAGGTGATAAGATGCTGATTCAGATTAAGTGTGATTTATCTACATGCATAAATGTGTGTGTGACGATAATGCACACAGTTCCAAAGCTCCTCTTCTCGAATGAGGGTTAATTAACTCTAACTGTAACTGTAAGCACAAAAACAAACAAAGGAATAGTTGAAATTTACCAGGATAATTACTATCATTTATGTAGATTACCGTAGTATTTTGCTGCAAGGCTCAAAATGTTTACAGGCTGTTGTTGTGAAATCTCATGCACATAAGAGGCCATAGTCATATTGTTTTTATTAAATCTGTAATGAGTCTTCAGTGCATCTAGGACACATTCACACTTGACGTTTCTGATTTGATGTTTATAGTTTTAATCATAACTATTAATCATTAGCTAAGCATTAGTAATTAGTCAGTTCACTCTTTATAAAGCATTGTTCTAACATTAAGAAGCATTAGCAAGCAGTTTATAAATGCCTTGTTCTTGATTTATAAAATGTACAAAGGAGATTTAAAGACTCTGTTATCTTCTTAACAGAACAAATAAACAAACACGAGAGAGGGACGCAGAACTATTCATTTCAAGATGCAAAAAAAGTCTACAACTGTACACCTGATTTTTTTTTTTTTTTGAAAAATTGCAGAGGTTTGTTTTTCATTTATCAAGTGTGCAGACGTCATTTTTTGCATCGTGAAAACAATATTTCTGTGTTCTGTTTCCCTCAGTGTAGAAGACACCTGTACCTTTACATCTACTCACTTCAGCTGAGCTCACGTCTGGCAACTACTAAACGCTTTATAACCAGCTGACTTAATCAAGCATTTACTAACACACTGAGCAACTATTATCATGTGTCTGAATAATAAGATTTATTAATGTACTTTTAAATCATTTACAGCTGATTTATAAATAACCTAATCATTTAGAAATGATCATTAATAAAGTGCAAAAATACAATGATTAAACATTATATATGTGTTCAAGAACAAGGCATTTATAAATGCATTTGCAAACGGTTTACTAACGCTTATTAATGTTGGAATAAAGGTTTATAAAGGATGATTTGAGTATTTACTAATGTGTGAAATGTCGTAAGTCTAATCAGTGAATGTTGCTCTAGCAGAAAGCAGAAGAGAAAACTCTAATGTAGTTTGCATTTATAGTTGTCAGAAAAAAATGCAAAAGAATAAGCAGATCTGTGAACGAAAGCAAAAAATTATCTCAGAAGTGTTACTTCCTTCCTGTGCATCTTACAAAGTAAGTAAGCGTACAGGGTCACAAGAGTTTGTTTTAAATCTACAAGAAACGGCTCCATAGGAAACAGAAGCACTTCAAAGACAAGCTATAAAGTCAGATGCACTTTCACATCACAAGAACAGGTCTTGCGCACCACCCCCATCATTTACTGAGAGTGTGATGTCATTCAAAATTATTCTTTTGTTTGTAGATCCAGTGCTATCTTACGACTAATTCGCACACGATGTATATAATACAAGTCTCTGGCGTCCCCAGAATGTGTATGAATTCCTCTGAGATCATTTGAAGCAGAAACAGGCTGTCTTTTAAAATGCAAACGAGCTTCTAGTCCAGAATAGATCTGTGCCGTTACAGCTGGTACCTGCTAAAGAAAGTTAGTGATTGTCATGTTTATCGTGCTGACATTGTGCGTTTTAAACCATATTAGTTTAAATTTCTGATGTGTTCTGGTTTTCTGAAGTGACTATGAAAGCATGCGAGTACCAAACTCAGTTCACAAGTTACAAAAACGGTGAAGGTTAACAGCTGGGAAATAAATCTGAGGTTTACATTAGATCTGTGAGGCAGCAGCAGCAATACAAGCTACAGTAAATAAATCAATAAAAGCACTGCTCGCTTGTCTCCTCTGGGGCTCTGGCAGCATGGCGTTTTGAACTGGTGTTCTTGTGAAATCAAAATGAAAAAAAAACGTACAGATTAAGGCGTGGTAATATTATAATGAGATCCCTTTGCAACGTCACAAGGGGAGCCAGATCAGACGCCCTCGCTTACTAAAGCAAAGTTAAGCTTTTCCACTTTTTCTTGGCTGATGCAACGGGGACCTGATTTTAGCACTTAAAACTGGAAAATGTAGACTTTCGTGATATGCCATCTTTAACTAAACTGGATAACTAATCTTTCTACTGTACGAGTGCATGCTTTTTTCTAGTGACTGGAAACACAAGACACAATTTTCCCAAGTATTCAATTGTAGATCAAAGTTGGAGATGTTTTTGAAGCTCCAGAAGCTAAGTATGCACAGATGGGATGGAAACTTCAGTCTCTGGCGTATCTGATGGAGGAACGGCGTGCCCGTCAGTGATGTGCCAGCCTCCGGTTGACTCGCCCAAACAACCCACAGTACTTTTCCAGAATCTGACAGCTGCTGGCACACAGCAAACGACAGGAGATGTTTTTCCCAGGTCTAAAATACCCTGGAACCCACTATACTTCCGGCGATCGTGTCATAATAGCAAAAAACAGCCTTATCACAACAATTCATGAGAAAGCTTCCAGATTGTAGCCATGTACTACTGTTATTCAATCTGGATGCTTTCACAGTAGCTCGTCGAGTAGCTGTTTAAACTGGAGGCTGACCAAAGCGCTAATTATGTCTATTATGATCATTTAAACCAAACTGCCCATTCTGTGCCAGTTCTCAGACCAACTGCACCGATGCCACTATGACATTTTCCAGGACCAGCCTGCTCTTGAACTCCTCACTGAGTACCATCGACTCCAAATTTGCCGGGTCTGGAACTTAGTTTTCTAAGGAAACATACTGTCAAAGCACAAACAAAGCATACGAACCATGTCTTCTACTCTAATTATGAGTCAGAGCCTTTCCTTTGAACGGACTGGGGCTCGTCTGCATGTAATGGAATGCATTCGGCAATCTGAAGACTCCAAGTATGGAAGAAGACAGTTCAAAGCAAGGTCTTCTGGGAGATTTGAAGCCCTTGCCAGTAAGTGCTCTGGATTTATAACTGTGGAGATCTTCTTCATGCCAGCGAGAGGGGAATGGCAGCCCGTCTCGCTCTACACTTTACCATTCATCTCCTAATGACCCTATTTTTGGTCTGCTTTATTAAATCAGACGAAATGAAACTGCAGTCAGCCATATTAGAAGCCCAGGATAAAAAAAACAGTCGCTTGATGAAGTCAAACATGCTTAATGAGTCTGCCCTAAAGGAATAGTTCACCATAAAATGAAAATTGGGTTGATTGGTTGATTTGGGTTGTGTGGAGTGCATGGAATGTTTTGCCCATACAACGAAAGCAAATAAGGCACAAAACATAACTGACTTCCATGATATGTACAAAAAACACAGAGATATTTGTTCATGTTTTTAAAAAAAAGTGTGTGGTGACATTTTAATTTTTGGGGTGAAATATGCCTTTATATTCAAAGCCAACAGCATGCACAAACCCCTCTGCTGTTAGGAATCTGCTAAGCGTTCAGGGAACTCATTATTTATTCCAGACAGTGCAGGCGTTTTCTACATAAAGCACACACAGAAGGAATGCATTCCTATCAAAGCCTGGAGATAAACCGGACACGCTGTTTATCCATGGAAAGAAATCACATTCTCTAACGTATGTAGGCTATCAGTCTTCAATACGGTAAAATATTAGCAATATTAAGATGTTAAATATTGAAAAAAATAATATAATAGTAAAATAAAAGAAACAAACATAATAATAACAATTATAAACATAATCTCTAATGACTCAATAATCTACAAACACAGCAGAGCTTTTAACAACATGTTACACAGGCCGTAGACATGCAGTGAATATGTATATGTCTGATGTCCCACGCATCCGTATGCAGCTTACACACACACTGACTGAAAACAGATGAATGTCCTTCAGTGTCTCAAACCAAAAACACCTGCACACTCTTCTCCATTAGGAATATACACGGCTTAAATGTCACCTCTACAACAACCACATCTGGCTCAAATGACAATCAAAGAATATCGGCATACTCTTGGTAATGTAGCATGGTGACAGTCACAGTATGGTATATGCATGCTATACAGGAACTGAACCAGAGTTAGAAGAACAGTTCGCCCAAACACAGCTTTTCACTTCACGAGACATGAACTGGAGTGCTTTGGATTATTTATCAGCTGTTTAGAGACTCATTCTGACGGCACCCATTCACTGCTGAGACACTGATGTAATGCTACATTTCTCCAAATCTGATTAAGATAAAAAACTCAGTTACATCTCGGATGGTCTGGGGGTGGTAAATTGTCAGCAAACTTTCATTATTGGGTGAACTGTTGCTTTAAAAGCATGGTTGAAGCGAGAGTGTGATGATCCTGCAGCTAACTTGAGCTGCATCTTTAACGCGGGTCACGAGCCTTCATCACATGCATTCCAAGAAAATGCACCCAAGGAGATCTGAGCTGTCTTCGTTTGGTTAAACTAACAGGGGGAACACTGATTGCTATTCTTCATATAAAAAGTGCCGTTCAGTAGCCTAACATTAATTAAAGGTTTAGATCAGAGATGTGTTTTCAAATTTGCCAAGATGCAGCTTCTAGGGCAACAGCCAAAATGTTGATTTATATTGTGAGATGCCATTAGGACGTTTTTTATATTTCTTTTGATGGCTCTTATTAATTTCAATAGTGCTGATGGTTCTGTGCTTTATACTGACACCTACTGGCTTGGATGTAAGAAGTTTGTTTAACGCTCTGGCTTTATGTATAAAATTTAAATATTTATTTTTTGTTATTACAATGATTAGCAGCTTCTTCAATTGCATAGCACAGTCATGTCAGCTGAAAGGAGCTAGGGCGACCAGCTGCATGTAGAATAAAACTGAATTATATTCATTTATTTAACTGAGTCTTCATCTCGAGTGAGTGTACCATATTTATGTCTTCGTGCAAATTTTTTTATAGCAAAAAAATAAATAAACAAATAAAAAGGGCACCAGAATGCAGCATGTCAGTGTAATCGTGATAGACATCTTTATTGCCTGCTTACTGATAAACCTAGTTTGCATAGACAGACTAAAAGTGCGTTGTAACATTTTATACACTGTGCGCGCATGCAGTGCGCAAAGATCGTTTTACGCGGCGTAAACCTGCGTTTTCAAGTAATGTTCTCTGCGTCTACGAGAAAATAAATAACAATACGTTGTGCTCAGAATAACAGACCGCAGCCTGTCAAAGTGGATATGACACAGCGAATCAATAACGCATTACAGTGCACGTATGCTCTCTGGAATATAGAGTAACACACCGAGTTAACAACGCGCGCAGTTTCGCGCTCAGGAGGAGGACATAATCATCATTTGACCGAAAACAGACTAAACACACAATTAAAAAAACCTACCCAAAAGCGCTGCTAGTGTGAAATGAAGGACTCCACAGAGCATGTTCCCGGTTGGCCGACTCTCAGGAGGAAAACACTCGAGCACTTACTCTCAGAGCCAGCTACAGACCATATCATCCGCCAGGCAACGTCCACCTACGACTGCGACCTGACTGTCTTCCCAGAGTAAAGTCATTAGTTTGACACCGAGGAGTGACGCTGAGGGAGGGTTCAGATGCGCATGCTGTACTAGCCGAGTATAAAGAGCATCACTAACACTATATACAGCCTGCACACATTTACAAAAATATTTAGTGTTGCAGGAGTTTTATCTATATGCCGTTTAAAATTGTCATGTGTCGACACAATTGGGGGAGGAGGTACGAAGGTAAAGATCCTCCTCTATAATCTTCTTTTCGTTGCAAATGAGCGCACATGCAAGCTTCTCTTGCTTGCTATCATTTTTAATCATAATCTTCTCGTGTGTTTGGCAGTGAGACAAAGTTCCTGTTGTAAAGTCATGCAGTCCCTGATCTATCATGCAGTGTGAACACAGCAGTGACTGAATACTACCCCAGATAGTCATGCAGTGTGAAAAGTTCTGTGACAAGACTACTTTGAAAATCGTGCAGTCTGAATTCGGCATTGGTCTAACTTGGTTATTAGCAAGTTTAAATTGCTCATTAGCTGGTCTAAACTGTTCACTAGCTTGTCCAACCTGGTTATTAGCTGGTCTAAGGTGTTCATTAGCTCATCTAAACATCTCATTAACAGCTCTAAATAATGAATTAGTTGGTAAAAGCTGGTCGTTAACCTGGTCTAAACTGCTCACTTATATTCTAGCCAGTCTAAAATATCCATTATACTAATTGATAATCAGCCTTTCCAGCCTGGTAATAAGCAGGTTGAAGGTGGCCACTACCTAGTCTAAATTAACCTAACCTGGTAAAAAGCTGGTCTTAACTGTAACGTCAACGCAAGATAACATAGACTGAAATGAACCAGGTTAAATACAAAACTAATTAGACACAAACACAAGCACCTGGGGAGACACAGCTGGGAATTCATCAAACACTAAGGACCTGGGCGGGGTTACACAAAGCACATGGACACGAATGAAAACATAGACAAAAGTCTGATGGAACGCCTGAGGGCGTGACATTAACTAGTATAAACTAGTTTAAACGATTAGTTGGTCTAAGCTGGTCTAAACTGCTCACTACAGTCTAAACTACAGTCTCTAGGCAGTCTAAATGAGTCATTAGTTGTGTTAGATGGTAATTTGCTGGTCTAATTTGATCATTACCCTTTTTCTGATGGTTGTTAGCAGGTCTTCGCTCATCTAAACTTTTCATTAACTGGTCTGAATTAATAATTAGTTGGTCTAAACTGCTTAGTAATTGGTTTAACCTTGATAGGTCTAAACAAGTCTCTACCCAGGGTAAATTAAGGGGTCACTAACTGGTCTAACCTAATCTGGTCATTAGCTGGTCTAAAGTGATCTTTAGCTCATCTAAGCTGGTCATTAATTGGTCTAGATTAGTAATTAGTCGTTACCTCGTCTAAACTGCTAACTAACTGGTTTAACCTAGACAGGTCTAAACAAGTCCCTAACCAGTCTAAATTAGCCATTAGCTGTCTCAGATGGTAATTCGCTGATTGATTTGATCATTACCTGGTTTCAGATGGTAATTAGCTGGTGTAAGTCTAAAATATTCATCAACTGCTTGTCTATGCTGGTCTTCAGCTGTCTAAGCTAGTCATTAACGAGCCTAAACCAATAATTTGCTGTTCTCAGATGGTCATTAGCCGATTGAGGCTGGTCTAAGCTGTTATAAGCAGCGCGGTATAAGTTGATCCAGTCTGGTAAAGATCTGGTCCAAGAACTGGTCATTAGCTGGTTTAGGCTGATCTAAGGTGGTTTGACCTGGTCTGAGTTGATCTTTAGCCAGTCTAAACGTATTATCGGGGTCAGCTGGGTTTATCCAGCCTAGTAATTACTGGTCTAAGGTGGTCTTTAGTTCTGCTGTTGTTGTGTCTATTTAACTGAACTTCCTTTTTCTCAGAATAATTTTTAGTCACTTCTCTTGTCGCGAATGCTGTTTTTATGCCAACAGTGCTACAGATACACAACAAACCATCAAAGCAAATCTGAAATCTCAGTAGCCATCAGTTATTCTGACAGAACACACTACCTGCTCTTCATTAAAGAATAAAGCAGCACCGAGGGGCTTAATGACATTTGGTGTCAGTGAGCGAGAGGCCATCGAGTGTAGAGTTCCCTGGAGTCCTGTGTATTTCTGACAGAAAAAAAACCAAACACAATCAAAAATGTAATCAAGAATCTCTAGAGAAACAGACAGTTTACATTCCTCCAGCTTCCTCTGTTCTCTAGGTCCTCCCAGAATCACGTTTCAGGAAAAGACTGATTAGAGTTTTTCGTCTGTCTTTCTTTAATCAATTTCCTCCACCACACCCGTCTGCCTTTGAACGAGAGACACGGCCTGTTACAGAAGAGACCTTACACATCCTACACTTCCCAAACAAATCCCTGACTGAAGGAAACCAGACTGATGCTTAACCAATAGGTCAGATTATAACCAAACAATGCTTTTATCACAACAAAATGATGTGTAAACAAAATAAATTCAATTACTAAATGAATCACTGTATCTTTTGTTAACATGCACAATTTTATGTACAGAAATAATAACAATTCTTAAAATTCTAGACAAAAGTCTTTTATTATTATGAAATGGCAAGGTTAGGTTGTTAAATCATCAAATGGTCTAATCACCCAAAATACAATACTACATATTAATAATGATTTACACATTTGAAATAAATACAAACAAACAAACATATGATTGAATGTAAACTATATACTTTTTCGTGATCTTTCTTTTCACCATCTTGGACATCGTTATGTGTCACTGAATTAAATAATAATACAACAACAGCATATTTTTAGATGCATTATTGACAAAGCTGTTCTTTGCACCAACATGCTGGAACTGATTTCCTTCCTTTCTCACACACACTCACAAACTCATTTTCAGAATTTCTTTTGTGGCTGGTCTGTTTATTTTAGACACAGCATGATCTTGATTAGTTACCCTGTTACCAAAGGAAAGCTTTTAAGATGTCATTTGCTTTTCAGCAGACAGCCGTACATTAGCCATTATTTCAGAAGATGCCTGTCAGATTGGTTTTAAAACGATAAAGTCATCTTAATGTGGAGGAAAAGATGTTTGATGGAGCACAAGGGGTCCTCTTATACAACAACCTAATCTGATTTCTCCTGTCCAGGACAGTCAGATGTCTGTTCTTCTCTATTTTCTAGATTATTTTCTGGATAAACATTTAAAATTTTAGAATTTCAGTGCGGGTCTTTCGGTTGGGTTCGGTAAGCGTGTGTATACCCATACCGAATAAATCGTTTCAGTTCTTCAGGAAATTCAGCTCCTCTTTATTACTAGTGTTAACATGAATGAACATCTCACCCCTCATATGAAGTCATTGCTCAATTAGTGTTTCAAATATGTCGTTAAAACAGTTTGTATACAACGTGTCACATTGCATTTCATTACCTCAGCTATCTTGCAACCATACTTCAACATATTTATAGAGTGTCTATTTACACTAAGTGCAAATAGCCCGCGGGAATAACAGCGTTATAAATAAACGACGTGACCAACTGTGTTAATTTTTCAGTAACGAGTAATCAGATGAATTACTGTTTTAGAATTCCTCAGCTTTCAAGAACAGACGGTTTCTCTGGCAGTGGGCGGGACTAATGCGCTAATGACAATCTTATTATTATTATTATTGTCCCTGTTTTGATTTTAGCAAATCAATTAGAGCGAAGACATACTACATGATGAATATTCCTAAACCCTGCAGCTTATTAATAGTTTTGTTATCTTATAACTTTTTAAAACATTAAATGATAAACAAGCACCACCACCAGTTAGTTTCATTAATATTGGCGGCGTCCAAGGTTGCCGTTCGATTATTATAATTATTTTTTTAAGGAACGCAGTAGTTAATTTCCCTGCTAGTTAGTTACTTTTATAATGTTGTAACTCAGTTACTATTTGTGAGAAGAAACTAGTAACTATAACTAACTAATTACTTTTTTAAAGTAACGTGCCCATCACTGGTCATTGGCAGTGGATATTTACACTAGCTCCGCCCACCGACGCGTGACTGGACTAGTCTCCTGGACTGCCTCCTGCCATCAGCTCCAGTGGCACAGATAGTCACGTGGAGTAACGTGTTGTACTCATTTTGACGTGATCAACGTAAACTTTTTTCTCCTATTTTAAGTTTCAAATCGCATCAGAAATTATTTTTTTCCAATAAAAATGAAGGAAATAATCAAACAGTTAAAAATAAAGTGGGGTAGGTGTAGGGAGGGCTTTTTTGTTGCATAAGGTGTCAACCATGGCATCTATTTAATCATTTGAATCGACATGATCCCAGCCGAGTAATACAGGTCTTATCTTGTGAAATAATCAATAATAATAATAATAGTAACAGTAATAGTAATAATAATAAAAAATCAGCTAAAGATAGAAAGTCACATCTTGGATGATTATATTATGAGGAGAAGAAGAACATGAGGAATGCTGGGAAACAAACAAACCTGATGGTCTCCCAACACTCCCGGTTTAGTGAATGTGTTTGCCCTCCTGCCCGTTTGGATCAGTATGTTTGTGTGTGAATTAGAGCTGAGTGTCTTGGTGGTTAACCCCATCCACACCCACTCACTTATTAGGCAACATCAGCAAGGATGCAGAAATATTGCATTCTCACTCCAACATAACTCATTCTGGTAAACAGTATAATGAACACTTAAACACAGTCAGATGTGCCGTCAGAAGTAAGTGGTGGCTTTTCGACAGTTAATTAGGAAATCACTGATCGGCTCCATAGCACTGAATTATCAAGCGCTCGTTGTTTGATATAGGAATGATCTTGGAATAATCCTACATAAATAAAAGAGGAAATTTGCTGGACACAGTGATACTGGTCATCAATGGAGATTCGAAGCACCCTTCACCCCAGTTTCACGCCTCTTTGTTTTTGTGCAACTGTGTTGGCTTGGCATGGATCTGTGTGAACTTTCTCAGTGGAATTCTGCGTATGCCAGTGGTTTTTTTCTCCTTCCTCCCCCGTAACACAGTTGTTTGCAACTTGCAACCACAAATCCAGCAGACTCCAGCATTTAGATTTATTGGAACATTGCAGGTTCATTATGAAGTGACTAAACTTTAACAAAAAACTGACCGGTTGTTAATGTGCAGTTGTTCATATCCACAGCTGACCACATGAACACTTTAACCAGATCCAGATCCTTTAGTTCCCCTTCACAGTTTTTATAATAATAATAATAATACATTTGACCCTCCACCCTCCCCTTCCAATTTATTATGAATTTATTGTAAAGAGCATCTAATGAGGAAAAAAATTTCAAACACAACAAACAAATAAATAAAGGTTTAATATTAATGTAATGATTCACTCGAATCCTGACGATCCATTTGATTGAGCAGTGTAAACAGGCAGAGGTCAAAGAACGAGCAGGCAGGTACAAAAGAGACAAGGCAGAAAGTTGTGGTCAATAAACAGGCAGAAGGTCGGGGCAGGCGGCGAGCATCACAGATAAACAATACAGTCCAGTAATACACAGAGAAAACAATCCAGGAAAAACACTTAGAAGACACTGCCGGGGCAAATCAAGACTTTGCGTCCGTCTGGTTGCAAATCGGCGTTTAAATAGCCGAGGAAATTGCGAACACCTGGCGCGAATCAGCCGAGGTACAAGGGGTAATAGCGTCTGTGACAGAGCCCTCCCCCTGCGAGTGGCTCCTGAAACTAGCAAAGGGACAGCGCCGAGGTCTTCCATGAGGACTGGTCTTTCGGGATGGGTGTGGTGAAAGGCCTCCGTGAAAGATGGATCGAGCACATCCCAGGACCTTTCGTCGGGCCCGTAGCCCTCCCAGTCTATAAGATATTGTAAGATCCGACCTCGGCGCCGAGAATCCAGGATTTCTCAGACCTGGTATATCTCTTCTCCATCAATGACCAGGGGAGGGATGTCGGGAGCGGTAGCCTCGTCCTGGTCCCTCTCTCCAGCTTCGTCAGGAGCAGCAGCGGGCCTCAACAGAGAAACATGGAAAGTAGGTGAGATACGATACTCAGCCGGTAACTGTAATTTGAATGAAACGGGTGATTTGTTGAATAATTTTAAAAGGACCCACGTACCTCGGGCTGAGTTTTTTGCATGGCAGGCATAATCTTAGATCCCGGGCCGAAAGCCAAACCCACTGGCCTGGTTGACATTCAGGGTTGGGGCGTCGTGGCGGTCTGCTTGGGCTGTGGTTCTTCGGATAGCTTGTTAGAGGTGTATGTGAGCTGCATCCCAGGTTTGTTCGCTTCATGTGAGCCAGTGGTTGACAGAGGGTGGAACAGTGGGTTCCCCTGACCAGGGGAAGAGGGGCGGCTGAAAGCCCAGGACGCATTGGAAGGGAGTTAAATTGTTGGCTGCCTTTCTGAGGGAGTTTTGTGCGTATTCCGCCCAAAAGATGTACTGACTCCAATCATCCTGGTGGTCGTAGTAGGACCGTAAAAAGCGGATGAGCTCTTGATTTAGGCGTTCCACCTGTCCGTTGGATTCGGGATGATACCCTGAGGTGAGACTGACATTTATGTTCAGTTGGCTGCAGAACGCCTTCCAAACCCTGGAGGTGAACTGCGGACCCCTACCGGAAACGATATCCTCCGGTAGTCCATAAAACCTGAAAACATGGTCCATCATAACTTGCGCCGTCTCCCATGCGGTGGGCAGCTTGCGTAGAGGCACTAAGTGGCAGGCTTTGGAAAAGCGGTCCACAATGGTGAGTACTGTAGTATTCTGGTTGGAGGGCGGCAGATCTGTGACGAAGTCAATGGCCAAGTGGGATCAGGGTCTTCGGGGGAGAGGTAAAGGATGAAGCAACCCTGAGTTGAGCGTGAGCCACCAAAAGCGATTGGCGACAAGTTCAGTGGTGGCTAGGATCCCAGGATGTCCAGAACTGGGGCTTTCGTGAATGATTTGGAGAACTTTCTTTCTAAGAGGCTCTGGCACATAGGAAATAATTAATATTATACAATTATTAATATTATTTTTTACATGCTCTATCATATTCTAGGGCTAAAATTAAATTAAAAAAATTAATTCAGTGAGAAATGTTAAAGTATGATTTGTGACTGAAATTTATTTAATATAATATTTAATATATAATATATTATATTTACTTTAATATTATTGAGCTATTTATTGATTATTTGTCATCTGGACATGTTAGTTTGAGTCGAGCCACTACAAATGACAGCTTGAATGTATTTGATTTTGCTCTCATGCTCACGTTCACTGATTGGCAGACACAGGATAGCTCTTCTCTGATCTGCTTGTTTGACAGCCCTCAGCAGGTGCCCGAGAAATCAACACCGATCGAAGGAGTTCAGGGTTCACCAAGAGCCCCGCGGTGATCATGTTTAGGAGTGTGAGGGTCTGCATGTCTGGTACGATTTAGACAAGAGGACTGTGATCATGTAAAAAGAGCTGAAGAGAAACCAGCTACCTACTCCACCAGGACGCTTGAGGTCAAATGTTAAACGTCTAGCCATTAAAGAGGACGAGACTGATATGGTGATATTCTTGTTGATCTAATGCCCACTTTGGTCTCCATCCACAACTGCAGTGTCTTTGTGGAGGGTCTATGATGCGTGAACCCACTGCGTCTGATCATGCAATAAAAATTCGTCACAGCAGGATGTCTCGTGTTCTTTTTGACAAGCATTCAGCATGTTGTTACATCACATCTGGGAGACCATGTGGCCTCACTTACTCACTTGACAGGACCTATCACTGGCTGGGGTTAGAGGCAGACCACCAGGCAATGACTTCTGCTCTCTCTCGTGACCCTGCTGCACATCACCTGGTCCAGATTATTGCTGAACAGGCCTGTGTGAGCTGGTCTCCCGCTGCGGATCGTTTCTCAAAGCAAGTCTTGAGCAGAGGGGGTCCTATTGTTGTATGCTTCCTGCACGTCTTCTGTGGAGGGAAGAGGAAAGGGAGGTTTCTGCATGGTTTGGCAGCCACTTGCAGGCTCAAAGAACATATATCATTGGATTAAATCTGGGCGTGTTACATCAGCACACTGAAATTTCGGCAAAAAAGGGTTAGGGCTAACCCTTTTTCTACCTATTTTTGCTGAGATAATCCGTCAACCAGATGTAGCATATTAAGATGCTGATTAGACAGCATGATTATTGACTTAGGCAAGCCACAAAAAAAAATCTAAATCCCACTATACAGTTTTACTGTATGGGGGGGTGTGACCACCATTTGCCTCATGTAGTGCAACACATCTTCTTTGCATCAGAGTTGGTCCACTTCTCTTTAATGGTTGTGCAAAGTTGTTGGATATTGGCAGGAACTGGAACACGCTGTCGTATACACAGATCCAAAACTTCCCAAAACTGGGATGTTTTCAGCTTCCAGGAATTGTGTACAGATCCTTGAGGAGACATGAGGATGTCTATATCACGCTGAACATGAGGTGATGGTCGTGGATGAATGCCACAACAATGGCCTCAGGATCTCATCACAGTATTTCTGTGCATTCACCTGTGCTCGTTGTCTCTAACATACGCCTGCCCATACCATAGCCCCCACCGCCACCATGGGCCACACGATCCACAACACTGACTTTAGTAGACTATGTCTACCATCTGCCCTGTACAGTGACAACTGGGATTCATCCTTGAAGAGAACACCTCTCCAAAGTGCCAGACGCCATTGACGCATTTGGACGACAAGCATGAAGATCAGACACTTTATGACAGTTTGTGCAGAAATTCTTTGGTTATGCAAACTGATTGTTGCAGCAGCTGTCCGGGCGGCTGGTCTCCGACTATCTTGGAGGTGAAGGTGCTGGATGTGGAGGTCCTGGGCTGGTGTGGTTACACCTGTTCTGTGGTTGTGAGGCTGTGTGATATAACTGCACATTTTAGAGTGGCCTTTTATTGTGGCCAGCCTAAGGCACACGTGTGCAATAATCATGCGGTCTAATCAGCCAAACCTGTGAGGTGGATTGGAGAAATGGAGGCAAAAGAAAGTGCTGTGTTCATTTTGTTCAGTGCACATAATAAATATAAACAGTACACACATATATTAAATTATGTAAATAAAAACTTTTATTTTGGATGTGATTAATCACCATAAATCATTTGACAGCACTAATGTATGTAAAATAACCCTTAATAGCCTTCACTGTATAAAGTAATGAAAAGGGGATTAGATCACCTGTTCATGTGTGAATGTTGGTCTGAACAGACACATTAACAGCTATTAAATCATTTACTGCACTGAATTTTTGGACTGAATATTTATTTTGACATGAACAAACCTTCAAGTATGCATAGTCAGTGCTGCCATAAGGAGTACTATAGCGCTATGTGTTTATATGCCTTGTTCTACAATCTGTGTTCTCTGAGGAACATTTAGAAAATAATCTTGATGAGCAAGTAACTTAAAATTGGGGCTATGTCTGCAGTCTTCCCCTGCATACTAGTGCAACAGCCATAGTGTTCAATCGAAACCATAATGGACATTACTCATTCAAGCCCACAATGCAACAACAGCTGGCTGCTAGAGAATAATAATGCACTGGGACAGTTGTGGATAATCAATTCCAGAGTTGCCAGGTCTGTGTTACAAAACCAGCCCAACTGGTAGTCAAAACTAGCTTGATCACAGCAAAAACATGGCCAAAACTAGCCCAATGGCGTTCCAGGGGAAACGGCTCTCAAAATTGCGTAGAATTCATTCCAAATTCATGTTCATGGAGGTCAAAACCTTCTTCCAGGGAGTTCTACCTTGGTCAAAATCAAGTTCCGGGGGAGAGGGGTTTCTCTTTAACCCACTGGCTAAAAAAACAACCTGCGCAGCAGTAACAAAATGAGTCCAATTCCACAATAAAACCACAGACCACTGATGAATACCATGTCTTGACGATTGCATCCGCAGTTACTCCCACACACTTAGAAAACAAGCTCTGTGACCAATAAAAGCTTATGATTCTTAGGTGTTTTATTCATCATGATAACTCTTCAACTGTTCATTATGAAGGCTGAATCTTAAATACAATCACCACAAGTGAAAAACTAACTACAGTACCCTCCATTAATATTGGCACCCTTGGTAAATCAAAAGTGGCTATGAAAATAAATAAATAGGAATTGTTTATCCTTTTGATTGTTCATTCAAAAAAACAAAAAAATTCTAACCTATCACTGAAGAAAAACAATAGAAAATGGGGAGAAAAGGTAAATGTTTTTCTCCAATACATGTTGACCACAATTATTGCTACGTCCTTTTCCCAAGGTAACAGCTCTGAGTTTTCTCCTGTAACACCTGAAGAGTTTGAAGAACACCTGATCATTCCTTCATCCAGAATCACTCCAGACCCTTTAGATCACCAGCTCCATGATGCTTCTCCTCTTTAGTTCACCTCACTCAGGGTTCAGCTCAGAGGATTGGGACAGTCATGGCAAAAGCTTCATTTTGTGCTCAGGGACTTATTCTTGTGTTTATTTTGATGTTTTTGGATTATTGTCCCAGTGGAAGACCCAACCATGACCCATTATAAGATTTCTAACAGAGTCAGTGAATTATTGATTTTTTATCTTTTGGTATTTGCCAGCCGTTGGTGGTTACTCGTTCAGCGAACCTCTCGAAACAAAGCTATTTGCAAAACTTTCACTTTGTAGTTCCAGTCCTGTCTGACAACTGAACATGCTGGAGATCGTTTTTGGATGTGCGAGGAGAACTGTGCTGATGAAGGTTTTCTGACGCTGAGACTCAACTATTTTCTTCAATTCTCCAGCTGTGAAAAAGCCACTAGTGTGTAGATTTTATGACGTGTAATGAATCCTCTGCAGTCCCATTTAACCACTTGTTAGCAAGTGAAAGCTAAAAACCACAAGCGGGTGTTAAATGTACAAAATGAATGATGACTTGTATGATGACTACTTTTGTGTTATTATTATTTGTGTTATTATGACACTGACTGCGTCGTGTGTTGTAATTGCTCACACTATTACTCAGTGTCTGATTCTCTTTCATCACAAACAATGACCACTGACTCAAGCTCTTCACATTGGTCTGTGTTATGGGTCTATCAAGCCTTGATGATTGTTCTCTGCGTGTTTTCTAAAGGCAAGGCAACAGGACAGAGCTTCCTCTAATTGTCCCGTCTTGAACTGATGACATCTGCAATGCTTTCGGAAAAAACAGCACGCCTGTGTCACTTGGTCTCATTTTACACATAGAATGAGCTTCTGGGAGCACGTGGCATTGGCTGTTTAGCCTTGGATTTGTTTATGAACGATGAGGAATGTGTCCTTGGCATTCTATAATAAAGTGATAATTAATGCTGTTCGTTTACAGTTGTACTTTCTTTTTTTCCCCCTCTGAATGTTGGTCTCACCACATGATGGAGTTTTTTGTTATTTTTTACTGACACACTACAGCAAAAGAAATAACGGACTTAGCTGCTGAAAATACTACTGAGTTCAAGTTCAATTCAAGGGTATTTATATAGCGCTTTTTACGATAAAAATGAAAGTTTTTGATATGTCTATATATTGTAAAATAGAAACATTACTACTGTTAATAATTACTACTGTTGCAATCATTTATGTTATCAATGCTGCAGAAAGTTACTTTGAAAAGTAATGCATTACAATGTTGTGTTACTCTCTGAAAAAGTAACAAATTGCATTAGATACTTTTTATGAGAATTCATTTGTTGCGTTACTTTTGCATTACTTAATCTCATCTGGACTGGGCTTGCATGCTTGGTTTTAATTCTATAAAAAAAAAATGTAAAAAAAGTCATATATTTGGGAAATGTTGTGCTGATGATACACGGGGCAAACTTTTTTAAAATAATGTTTCCTGCGCACTTTCACACTGAGAATGGGACACAGGAGAGGAACATTCAGCACCCTTCACCCTTTCAAAAAAAACAACAAAAAAATACTTATGGTTAAACTGTAAAGGTCATCAGCAGAGACGATGGTTAATAAAATGGGATTAAATACATAAATGATATTTGTGTAACTTTACATTGAATTATTGCAGATTTACCTATTATTTTATTGTTACTGAGGAATACGGACTGTTTCTCTGCACTCTCACAGAAGGACAGGAGAGCTGTCGGTCAGTAAATAGGGAAAGAAAGTGAGCCTAAACTCAGATATGTTCTTTTTAATTAAATAGTGATGCTTTACTTTATTAGTTACTTGAAAAACATCATCTGATTAAGTAACTTGCGTTACTCTGAAACCATATTAGCTGGAGAAGATGTCTTGCATTCTCAATGCAGGTTATTTTTGAATAAATGAACATGTTCGGATCATATTATGGTCCATTACTAAACATGTTATAGGGTCTTCGCACTGAAGGTTTTGTCTTTCAACGTCTTCAAATGAGATTACATGGAGCTCACTTGATGCACTAGCACAGGGAAAGAGCTTTTTAAAGAGCTGCCCATCATCTGCTGTCCTCTCTGCTCATAAATAAATAAAAAGCAGCTTCTGCTTCATGGAGTGACGTAACGTGTGCCATTAGAGGCCTCTGTGTGTTATAAGCTCCGGAGGTGTGTTTGGGGGAAGAGCAGTGGTGTATAAAGCCACACTCAAGTAAAAGTACAGATATTTTACCAAAAAATGACTTCGGTAGAAGCTGATGTCAATATTTAAAATGTTATTTTAGTAAAAGTCTTAAATTATGGGTTTATTTATTGTACTTAAGTATAGAAGTATTTTTAAAAACTTTAACATACTTAAGTAGGCCAATTAATAATCAAAGTACAATTAAATGCAAAATGGATAAGAAGCGAATGGCAAGACTGTGTTCGGTTTAAGCGCTTTCTTCCATGTTGTATTTTTGGGTAAGAATAAGAAGCACTTCGAAGGAACTTGTCCAGGAAACAGTATCTATTTACACAGTGTATCAGACCCGTAGCCGGGGGGGGGGGTAAAAGTCCTGAATTGAAGTACTTTATTTTTTTTTAAGCGTGTGTGTGTTCAGCATCAAACCTTCCTCGCGCCATTATGGACAAATATAACGAGACCAGGAAAGGCACCAAAATATTTATCCGAAACAAGGCCTGTATATAAACTGAATTAACAATAAACTGTAAATGGGTTCAGCATTCTGCAGCAAATGTTTGTTCGAGTTTTCTAGACTATTTTAAGCAGTGAAGTGGCTTTGGCACGCGGCCCTGAGCTCAACAGCGCCCCCTATATTCGACACTGTAAACCCGTGGTAGGACGTGGAACTGATTTGAGACTGCCCCGCTTAGTTTCACGTTCCCTTATCTCTCTCCAGACCAGGATATCATATATGTGTCTGCATCAGCTCAGGAACTGTTAAGCATTTATTTATCAACTCGTTTTTTCCCCTCACCCTCCTGAATTCCTCCAAAACCTATAATACTCTAAATCAATTGGATCATTTGGAGGTGATAAATACTAGGCTATATTAATAGTATTATTATCATTATTTTTTATGTGTTTTCACGATAACTACCGGCTGCCTCTGCATTATCCCGCTTATTTTACGGCTACTAAGGAAAAAAACTGGACATCAATATGAATTTGAAACTTTTTATTGGCATATTTGTTTTAAATGAACATTTTCATCCTTCCGTGAAATTATATAGTACCACGTGACTCACATTCAAACGTTAGTAAGAGCATTTATAACATCTACATATGAATATATAACAACGGATGTATTTAAAATGTTCCATTGTTAATTCTGGTTGTCCAGTGTTTGTCACAAGATTACTGCCAAACGGTAATCTTTGTTGGCGCGGAGGGATTTTAAACAAGTAAGTAGTACCGGCTATGCGTTATTACTGTGGAGCGGTTATTATTTGAAAAGAACGAACCTGCAAATGTCTCGACTGACCAATCAGAATCAAGAATTCCACAGAGGCGGGTAATAAGTAATTAGAATAAAGCCTACAAAAAGTTATTTTAAATATTAGTGCTAGGACCCAGAATCTGCCCCGGCTGAGTACAGGACGAGGATATGACTTCAGTCAATAAATGAGAGCGCTGCACATTTGCACCTTTGCTCGTGCAAGGAAGTCTTAACTTCAAACGCCAGACACTGATTCGTCAAACCTGCCATAGTAAAAGTTGGCTGAAATATAAAAACCCAAGTAAAGTTAAGCACTGTAAGGAAGTATCAGTACTTGGTTAGAGTACACCTCTAGTGTGAGAGTATCTCTGGAGTGAGTTAACGCTGGATCATGGGTCGACTGTGAGGAAATAGGAGAAAGCGAATGTTTATTTCTCTTTTAAAGACCCGTTAATTGCTTTTTCTAACTTCCGTTATTGAAACGTTCCGTGTTTTCTTTGATGGGAGCAGCAGGGGCTAGAAACCGAGCAGAGAACACCGTAAACGTTTCAGTGAGAGTTATTACAGTAATTATCATCGGTTTCCTCGAGCGGCTTGCGTTTCACACTTTCATTATCTTTCATACACTCTCACACAGGCTCATTATCAGTTATGATAGACTCATTACTGTGTAAATGAGCACAGATGAGCCGATTGTGTTCTAGTAAACAACACGGGTGTTTCTTCTGAGCTTGTGGACGTTTAGAAATAATCTCTCTGTAGTTTATTTAATCTGGCCAGCAGCGGACATACAGGCTATGCATCACAGAGGAATTCTGTCATTACCTCATTCTGTCATACTGTTCTCAGTGAAAAACTAAATTAAATTGAATAAATAAATACAAATGAGTTCAATAAGCTGTTTAGCTGGTGACCTTAAGATGACATTTTTAATTTATTTTATTTTATTTTTCAGCAGCACAACTGTACTGATTCAGTACTGTACTGAACTTAAGAATATTTTGAATTTAAGAATAACTTTTATTTATTTTTGTTATATATATATATATATATATTAATTTTTTTTTTCTCAGACAACATTTCTTTATGATATTTAATCTTTATTTCAATTAACAAAAAATATTTGTAATTATTTTGTTTTGACTAACAATTAAAACACTTTCTATAGATATTCGAATAACAAATATTTATATATGAAATGTATTTTACATATAAACAAACAATTTTATACATTTATTTTTACATTTTATACATTTATAATTCATAAATACAATAAATGATCAAATGTGGATTAAAAGCATATGGAAATTAGGGAAATTAAATCAAATGAAGACATATTAAAAACGTATCCAAGAAAGTTTTAATGTGACTGATACAGGTTCGAATAAATGTGTTGGTGTAGGAGAGCACTGTCATCTTCACAGAACTAAATCGGATACCTCGTCCTCTTGGATAACACACAAATATCTTACCAAAATGGTCAGGGAGGCAAGACATTTGGAAGCGACTGTTTATTCAAGACAGTGTTTACACAGGACATATTTCAATACCTTTTGGGGATAGTTACTCATGAGGATGTGGAGATCATCGTCTCCTCTCAGTTGCACACAGATCAGATTAGACCGTACAGGCCCTCATCAGTAACTGCAGAACCGCTCCAGAAGGCCTGTGCTTCCTCTGATCAGTCAGGAATCATCAGTCTCGTGGAGCGCTGCAGAGCTCAGTTACACTGACAGACACAAGCTTTCTGCCCTCTGTGGGAGCATGTGAGATCATTCCTGCTGGTTCTTCTTCAAGCCTGAAACCAGTCTGCTTCTGCTGCTCTCAGCTGGTTTCTCAGTCGACACAAGCTGGATTTTATATGTGATTATTTTCAGCGGCTGTCAATCGATATTCATTCGTTCATCATTCATTCATCTGAACATATAAATGCCACAGGTGTGTTCCAGCTGTGAACTGAGAAGCTTTATTTGATTTGATATCAGTGATGTGTTCCTGCTTTATTTCTTTACTTGACATAGTGTTCCAGGGCAGCTGGTTTAGTCTGTCATCTAGTGGCCGCTGGTGTTTTTACACAGAAGACTGTTGTTCATGCCGCAAGAGGAACAGCTTAAACTAAAATGAACAGTGTGCTTGCATTTGGTTTCTTTGTTTAAGTGTTCAGGCTGTTCTGTCGTTTTAGGCTACTATCACATCAGAGTTTCATCAAAAATGGAAGGAAATTATTATTAGTAATCTATTAGTTCTATTAGTCTATTCTATGTGATTGTAATCTGACACAGTCACGATACATGGGGAATTCTTCAGAATATCTTCTCTTTATATTGATTTATAATTCACGGAAGAAAGTAAGACCATGAGTGTGCATTGATGATGACAGCTCACTTTCAGTCGAAATGAGATAATTATGCTCTCACTCTGTTCTGTTGATGTGATGACATACAACAGGGTAAGGATGAAAGCACCGAGAGCAGAAACTGTTAGATTAGATCCATTAATTCATCTCTTTCTGTGAGGATGAATTGGTCCGGTGAAGTGCAGAGCTCTTTCATTATTTGATCTCTAGAGCTAGAGAGGTGTCTGTTCTTGAGAGCTCAGTATAAAGCACACAAGATCTTTTCAATTCAACCACATTGAGTCTAACCGTCCAGAAATGGACGTGAGGAAATGAGAGAATTCACTCATCACAAAGCGTACTGCATTTGTTCCTCAGCAACAGTGTATGCAAACTACTAAAGCAAATAACGCGTCAAAGAAAGAAATGCATTTGTCCGATCTCTGATTCAATTTCTTTGTAATCATTTTGACCATGAGGAATGCATATTAATGTACTTGCCTTGTGATTTTCAGCATCTGTTATTGACGTGTGATGTTAATATGGGTTTCCATAGCTTTAACAGTAATGAGTGACTGCTCAAAGGTTCCAGTCCTGACAAAAAAACATGTGAAAATACCCCCTTAAGATTATTAAACGATAAAGCATTAGGTCAACATTACAAACTGCAGCTTTAAAAAGTATTAATCATAAAATGTATTACACATAAACATTTAGGTTGACAATGACCCGTAACAAAACACTGCAATAATATAACAACACCAAGAAAACACAAAACAAAACCACAAGAAACAAAAATAGACACCATGAAAGAATAGACACAAGTGGTTGCTCACCGTTTCTGTCTCCTGCAACCACTTGGACGTACTTTTCTTGTAGCGGCACATTCACAAAATTAGCATTTTAATAAAACCTCCTGAAAGACATGGATAATTACGGTTGAGGCTTGATATTTCTCACTCTGTTTTGTAACTTGAACATAAATAGGTAAGGGGCAAAGATGAAAGCTCTGAGAGCAAAAAGCAGAGATTTGATCCATTAATTCATCTCTTTCTGTGAGGATGAATTGGCCCGCTGAAGTGCAGTACCTCTTTCATTATTTGATCTGGAGCACAAAAGGTTGAGAGCCTAGACCAATGCTATAAAGCACCATCTTTCAGTTCACTCACGTGCTCAACAGCGGAGAAATGGGGAAATAGTAGACGCAGTGCTCTGATTATGCGGCGCATGATTCAGTTCAAAACAGGTCCTGCATAAGAGAGGTCCTTCACAGAGCAATACAGGACAAAACATCCTTCCAGGAACAGTTGCCCTCCTTGCTGAAGCACAAAACATCTGCAGGACGGACAGATCTGCAAATACTATAATGCCAGCCAATTCCAAATGAAATAGAAAAACTGAACACTGTCATTTTTGTTTTATTGACAGGAATGAGAAAAAACTGTAATGTATTTATTAGATTACAATGGCAGCTGAACAACACATCATCAAGGTTTATAAAAAATATGACGTCATATTTTAATACATAAATAGAATGATTTAACAATGAAAGTTTCTACACAAACTATGTATATAATACAACACAATACATGAACTTTTAAACTAAACAAACGACAAAAATCAGGCAAACAGGTTCATAAAATACAATAACAATTCATTTTAAGTAAAAAAATACATCTAATAGCAGAGCACTAATACTTTGTCAAACTCTATCCCGGCAGGAAAATCCAGAGATTATGAACTTTGTTGTATTTATAACATTATAAATAAATGCAATGTACCTTCTGAACACTTAAAGAAGAAAAAAAGTATTCATTTCTTTACAAAAACGCCTATTACTAATCCCAAACCTCTGAATGGATGGTATTATATATGATTAGAACAGTAGTAGGGGGGTGACGGAATCCTGGTGATCCAACAGCGTGCTGCGTCTTTTTTGGGGGGAACAGGTGAGATATCTGAGAGAGCAAGACAGAAGGGACTGCAGTATGCAATCGAGGGGTGTTTCCACGACATAATATGCATTCGATTAGAAAGTAATTTAATCGAAGCTGAAGCTAAAGCCTAGGGCACAGCGCAAGCAGCAGCCGCCACGATTCCAGCTCGAAGACGTCATTTAAATCATATTCACTTATTTACAGCGCAAATCCGTCAATGAATGTTCCGAAGTGAAGTAAACTTGGAACGGGTTTCCACTGCTCAGGGACCATGTCCGTTGGAACAGCTTCTACCGAGCTGATGATCAGAACCGGGGGCGCTAACAGAGAGACGTGCAACATATGCAGAGAACCGCTGCATTCGCCTGACAACATTCTCCCGTTTACATTTCAGAGCGTCAGGCTAAAGTGTTGTTTCGTGATGAACGGGGGCCTCCCATACTGCTTGATCCACGCCTGGCATTTCTCCCGTTGGGTTTGAGGTTTCGTGAAGAGGAAAGCTCGACAGACCTGCACTCTTTCAGCAGTCTTCTCGCGCATACACTGCTGTTCGCGAGCGTGAGGTCTCTGCAGAGCAACAAAAGGCGTTCCTCAAGTTTTGGGCGTTTTCCAACCTCTGTGCCTGGTTTGCTAAAACTTGAGTGGGCGGTTCCTAATATTTGAATACGCTTTAATAGTTTAAATAGTTGAGTAATAATGTAATTTTTAATACCTTTAGCTTTTATTAGAGGAAAATTGCATGCAGGCATGAGATATAATACACACTCACAGGCTATTGTACAAGATATGTATCTTATAACATAAAGACGGGAAAATTGGTTTATGAAAGAATTCCATATTAAAGATCTCTCAGTAGTTTAATGAAACACTTAAAAAAAGAAAATGGGTACTGTAGCCTGTATTTTATACACATATTTTGACATAAATGTTGTCGCGATATCGACATAATGGTAAAAAACGAGAAATAATAATAACAACGCATTTCTGCTTATGTACAGGCTTCCGTACGGTCTTGATTGGATGGTTGGAAAATGCCCAATAATTGGAAAATCCTTCTTGTTGTTCCGCAGAGACCTATACTTGCTGTACGCGGACAGTTCGTGCGGCCTCCAAAAACTGCTATTCTAAACTGTAATAATATTCCCAAAATTGCAGCCTTTGTGAGTCTATGAAACATCTTTGAAAAAATGGTTTTGCAGGTAGTGTTTATAAAGCGGTGTTCACTCCGAGCTCAGCTTCACTTCCAGCCGAACACGGATCTTCCTTTGATAAAGACAGCTGCAAACCAAAGCCATCAGGTGAACAACAGTACTAGATGATAGTAGTAAGCCATCTTATCTTGATATTTACCAGTTGCTGGTATGATCTGCGTTCAGCATCTTTCTGCAGAATGAAGTCGGTCAGTAGTTTCCACGGCCTGGCGGTGTCCAGCTCCTCTGAAACCTAAAGCCATATGCCAACATAAGCCATGGTTATACTCAGTCTAACAGAGCATGGATCCTTTCTGTTAAAGCCGCTCTTACTGCTTTTGTTTGCAGTGCAAGAAGTGTGGAATGATTGAGACATTTTTCATGTATTATTTTTTTATTTAATATGAATTGATGTGACTCCCCGTTTTATTGTTTTGGTATCATAGCGCTGGGACGCAGCATCACGTTATGGTAAGGGGCGGAGCATTTCATTTCCGTTTCCATCAGACGCTTGAGGTGTTCGGCCAATCACAGTGCACTGGATAGCTGGCCAATCAGAGCACACCTCGCTTTTTTAGAACAATAAGCTCTGTACAGATCGACCCGGAGGCGGGGCTTAGAGAAGAAACAATAATGTACAGGATGTGGAAGCCTTGCATTACACCAAATACACCAAATAATGTTCTTTTTAGCAGCATCACATGACCCCTTTAAGGAAACGCACAATAGAATGTCAAAGTTACAGATAACCGCTCGCTTACCAGACAGCCTTCAAGCTCCTTCTGTGTGTTTCTCATGGCCAGACCTCTTTTCTTATCTTTGCATCTCTTGTTCTGGAACCAGACGCGGATGACCCGAGAGCTGAGGCCGGTCATCTCCACCAGCGTCTCCTTCATGAGGGCGTCCGGTCTGGGATTTGCGCTGTAGCAGGTCTGGAGCGTGTGGAGCTGAGCCTCGCTGAGCACCGTCCTCACACGAGCCGACCTCTCTGACCTCTGCATCCCTGACCAGGACCGTGACGACCCCATGTTCACTGTCACATACATAAAGACCACAAAATAACTTTTCACTCATGTACACACAGCACAAGTGAGGCTGAACTCTGCACTCACCGGAGGGGTCAGCGGTCTGTTTCTGTGTGTTATCTGAAGTACCCGTGAGTGTGTTAACGAGCTGGAGGTGGTCAGTACAGAGCAGACGACCGTCCTGCAGAACGTACTCGTCTCCGGGGAGTAACGGGCGATTGCAGTCCTCGCAGCGGAAACACTGGACGTGGTAAATACTCACTCGCGTTCGCATGACGTACTCTTCACTGATGACGGCTTTGTGGCATTTCGCACATTTACTGGAGCATGAGCTGACAGAAGATACAAAGGAGAAAAGAGTCACGAGAATCATTCAGAACGCTTTTGATCACAAACACTACATTTTTGGAATGCAAGGAAATCGCAGTTCGATCACAGCGTCTAATCAAGAAAAATCACTGGAAATAATCTTCATTCTAATCATCACAGTTCTAGGGTAAATGATGTGTTCTCATCTAAATCTAATGGGGAAGATAGACAGTGCAACACTGAACAGAACTCCCTGTATTCTCAGTATGGCTCATGTTGGTTTATGTTATGTTACATCTTATGTTGTTAAATGAATGTTTATTGCCTTATTTTACCATAAATAATGGATCATTATTGGCATTAATGGTTCTACAAAGAACCTTTAACCATCCAAATAAGCTTTCATTCCACAAAAAGCTCTCAACAGTGGATTTGGCACAGTATAGAGAGAATAACCTATATGAAGAGCAGGCTAAAGGACTGAGATCTGTTTATACAGTTTCTGGAAAATAACCAAATATCAGCAAAGGCAACAAATACTTCTCACTCTACTAACTGTTCAAAAGTTTGGGTCAGTAAGATATTTAATGGTTGTTAGAGATGTTCCTTCTGTTCATCACGGCTGCATTTATAAGACTAAAATTCCAGAAAAAAACTGTAATACTGTAAAATATTATTTCAATTTTAAAATGTAATTTATTCCTGTGATACAAAGCATCATTCCTCCAGTCTTTCAGAATCATTCTCATATGCTGGTTTATTAGAGAACTGTCAATGTTGGAAACAGTTGTGCAGACAAATATATTTTTTGGAACCTGTGATTTTTTTTTCCTTTTTTTCCTCTCAGGATTCTTTGATGAAAAACAACATCCTTTTTTACCAAACGTAAAACATGTTTTGTTCATTTAATAAAAAGTATTAATTTCTTTCAAAGAAGAAAGAATAAAACTTTTGAACGGTAGTGAAACAGTAAACTACTGTAACAGTAGATCTGAACATTATTATCCATTTTAAATAAATGCTGCAGCTCAACTGTTTCCAGCACTGACAAACACCAGCATATGAGAATGATTCTGAAAGACTGGAGGAATGATGCGCTGTATCTCAGGAATAAATTACATTTTAAAATATACTCACACAGAAAACACTTATTTTAAATCGAAATAATATTTCACAATATTATAGTTTTTTCTGGATTTTTAATCTAATAAATGCAGCCTTGATGAGCAGAAGACGTATCTGCTAAAATAAACAGTAAATATCTTACTGACCCCAAATTATTGGAAATATGGAATATAGAAAATGTAGAATTACATTTTTGGATGCTTTGGTGGGGTTGGAGCAAGCACATTAAAATAATTATTTTCTTCTATCTATCATCCATGCCTTTACTACAATAAAAAAATGTTTTTGTTATATCCCTTTCGATTTAAAGTAGCTTCTGAAGAGCTTTCGAGCGCACCTGCTGTAGTGGTCCTTGCAGAAGGTCTTGCCGTCTCTGATGAAGCAGGTACAGGACTCGTCCAGAGACTGCTGACACTGCGCGCACCGCAGACACCGCGCGTGCCACTCCAGGTCAGGGAACACCCGCAGGATGAAGCGGTCCCGGATCTGATGCCCGCAACCCACGCACCACGACACCAGCTGACCTCCTTCGAGAGCACGCATTACATCATGTATATGTCTGATCTATCAGTTGTAGAGACATTTAACGGCAATACTATTTACAGTTGCTCAAGTATCTCATCTAATACCATAACTAGCTTTAAAACTTTGGATCAGTCATAGGCTAACTTACTGTTCTGGGGATCCCCCATGTTATCTCTGATATTAAACACTACAGAGAAAGAAGGACACCACTGAGCTGCTCATTTGAGTCTGTCGCACGCGTTCTTTATTTATTTGACCTGACGCGTAGCACAGGAGCGCCACTCAGCTGCTCAGTGCCAGCGGAAGCCCCGCCCACTGAAGCTGCGACACGCCTACTGCAGGTAAGACGCAAAGCTTTTGTTTTTATTATTATTATGATTATAATACATTTAACAATCACAGCGGATACATTCAAAGCAGTGAAATACATACACAAGCAAAATATAAAACAAAAGATTGAAGTTAAAAAATAAAAGAGTAATAAATTCTCAAAAATAAATCATAATTAACTTTAAATACATTTTAACTAAAATCCTAAAAAGAGAATTCAGGAGGTAGCCCTTACACCGAAGTAATTATTTTATTCATCAGAAAGGTGTATTTTTATTTATTTTTATTTTATTAAACATTATAGAAAATAAGTAAGCATTACAACCATATATGGTCTGGTACAAAATAAATGGCCAGGTATAATCCCTTGATCAGACAACAGACAAGCTTAACATAGAAAACAATGACAGAGGAAAAAGTAATAAATAATAAAATAAAACTAACTAGGGGTTTTCAGCAAGTTCAAGATGTTCTGTTAAATTACAGAGATTTAAGCCATTCTTTTTCTTCATTTGTTTAAGTGACAGAAAGTAAAGACATTTCTACATGGCACATTGCAATTTTAGGAATCTGCTCTTAAGCAAAAAGGAGTTATAATAAAATAATAATAATAAATCATGTGTTTCATCTTTCCAAAATGAGCCAAACAGAACATTTTCCTTTGTTAAAGCATAATGCGAATCAAGGAAATTTACAATGATAAAAAAGATGCTGTGTAGTTTTGTGACAGACGCATCACAGCGCTCAGCTGCACCTGTCACCGCTCAGAAGCCTCCCTGTCCGAGCTCATTCATACATGAAGGGGACGATTACTTACCTGCCTCTCCTCTTCATACTCCTTGCGTTCCTCTCAGGCTCCCTCGTGTATTCCTCATCGTGTGTGTGTGTGTGTGTGTGTGTGTGTGTGTGTGTGGCTGTCTCCATTGCTCCTCCATTCTCTTCCTGCAAAGCTAAAGACGAAGATCATGGAGCTGCTCCTACTCAACAATCGATCTACTCCTGCATTACTCACCTGTGTTGATCTTCCATTGACTGCTGACTAAATAAAGACGCTTTGATTTTACTTACCCGCAGCGTCCAAGTTTCCATTTGATCATCGCAAAATGAACAATTGTTAGCATCAAAACCAAATCGAGATCTCAAAAAAATCCCTGGAAGCATATACTCCATTGAGAATATTAAAATGGACTTTCTTTAATTTTGGTGCTACTGGAAATTTCAAATATTTAGTTCTTAACAATTTAACTTTGTCCTTAGAGAAATAAAGGAATATATAGCCCTTTAACAAAAACATACTGGATACATTTATAGCAAACGAAACTCTGAGAAAAGGTGTTATATTATTTTGGACAAGAAGTTACAAGACATCTGAAATATAGATTGTGGGATAGCCATCACGTGGTTTTAGACGAATTGGCACAAATTTGGCACCTCGTACGAATTGCTCGTGAGACTGTGTTGCATGGTACCACAAATATATATTTTGTGCATTCCCATTTGCTCAAATAGCAAAAGAAAAGCTCCACGATAGTGTAAGTTCATGACTTCTAATAGAGAGACTGATAAGGGCAGTCAGAAGAGTACCCTCACACCAGCCCAATCTCTGTTTGTGATGTAACAGAGAACGGTGTTATTAATGTGCATACGTTTAAAAAAAATACAAATAAGAAAGCTTTTAATGATTTACGATGCTGTGGACCGTCAAACGCGCAGCAGCAGGCTCATTGCTGTAGCCTGTAAATAAACTAAGAAATAATATACAGAATGTTTGCTTATATATTATTTATTTAAATAGGTTATAATTAACCACAAAAGTAAATAAATATTAATAAAGTGTATCTCTGAAGTGATGGTGACAGTGATGTGGGCCTAAAAGCCTATCATTTACTTATTTATTGTTTTTTGTACATGACCTTTCCTCACGATTAATAAACACACACAGGGCATTCATTCGTTTTAATCAAGTTAAGTAGATTTAATTGCAAAACAAATGTTAATATTTATACATTTCAGACATTTATTCAAAGTAAGCTTTTTGGTCTAGTTTCGTTTATCTGAAATGAATAGATTCAAATATATTTAATGCCATTTTCAGTAACATAAGCATGTATTTGTGACAGTGAGGACATTGTTCAGCACTATTTTGAAATTTTCTGAGTATAAAATTTGATATTTTAACATTTCTGATCTCTTTCTCTTCAACACACACACAAATAACTAAGTGCAACTTTCTTGGTTTTACAATGATTATAAAATAATAATAAACAATCTGTCTACAAACAAAAAATGACGTCATGCAATGTTTAGTTATTGGTTTAAAAAGTAACGTTATTATTTGGTTTCATGTAAAAATTTATTTTAGAATTTATACATTTTTATAACTAGCCGCATTTAGACTATTTATAGGAACACTGTTTCGTGTATTTGAACTTAACACACGGGGATCAAATTATTTAACAAAAAATAACATAAAGGAGGACAACAGCTCGCTGTCATTTTAAGCAGATTTATTCACTCTATTAATATAAATTTGTCACCCACAAAAATAGGGTACGCGGGCGGTCGCGCCTAAAAGCGTCCACTTTGACGTCACTTTACATGCGTCATCAACGTCCGCCATATTGAATGAGGAAATAAGAGTGGAAGAAGAGGAGGAACGTCCCGGATGCATGTAAACATCCACGTCAACAGAAAGTGTATTAATGAAACAGTTATAAGGGCACGGAAGAGCGCCAATATAGACAGTATCGGCCCTGGCGGATGCACGATTAAAAGACTGTTCAAACACGGTGGTGTTTTAGCTTTGTGCGAACAATGACTTCCCTAACGCAGAGAAGCTCGGGCCTGGTGCAGAGACGGACCGAGGCCTCGCGTAGCGCCGCCGCCGCGGAGAAGGAGAAGAGCCCCGGCGAGGATGAGGACGAGTCCCGCCGCGGAGAAGAGGAAGAAGACGACAAGGGAGACTCGAAAGAAACGCGGCTGACTTTGATGGAGGAGGTGCTGCTGCTCGGACTGAAGGATCGAGAGGTTTGGTGACTTCTGTGGCTTTCTTAGTCAAATGATCGCCAGGAAGCGGCTAGTAACCGAAGCGCTAGATAAGTCCCGTAATACGAGAGAGATTAAGGGTCTTAAGAGCTGCTGGTCCTGAAGACCTTCACCATTTATCCTTCTGGTCCAGGGTCGCGGTCTGTTTTACAGGACAATATGGCTGAAAGGCGACGGTCTCTACGGCTGTTTAAGCGTTCTGTCATAGGTTGTGTAACTTGTCCCTTTATTAAAGCTGGAAACAACCTGGCTTGCAAATGTTAGGATAGTAATCTCAAACCCACACTAAAGGAGCATGCGTGGCGTTAACTTTAAAGTGGTTCAAGCTTTAGACGTGTGATGATTTACGCATGTTATATAACAGCAGCATGTCGTATTGCTGGTGTTATTCTTAAAATAATAATTGATTGCATTTGTCAGGGTTACACATCCTTCTGGAATGATTGCATCTCGTCTGGACTGAGAGGGTGTATGCTTATTGAGCTGGCCATAAGAGGACGCTTGCAGCTGGAGGCATCTGGAATGAGGAGGAAAAGCCTGCTAACCAGAAAAGTAGGTGTATGTTTGATTTCTGCGGCTTGCGGATTTTTACTCCAGAGGTTTACTCTTTAAACCTGTTTGTTCTTCAGGTGATATGTAAGTCGGATGCCCCCACTGGAGATATGTTGCTGGACGAGGCATTGAAACATGTTAAAGAGACTCAACCTCCAGAGACCGTCCAGAGCTGGATTGAGTTGTTAAGTGGTAAGTTGCGACCACATTTGATAAAACAAGAAGACGAGTTATTTATTTTCAAGGGGAAGACCACAGTTCCTGTATGACCGGCTTTCTTCTCTGAAACGCAGAAAAAGATGAGTTCTTGTGTTTACACTATGAAAGTCTTTGTTGCTTTATACTTTTTGTTTGACCAAACTTTAAGATGTTCTGAATTTCAAGTTACATTTTTGTGGTGCTAATAAACAGCCGTTGAGGTTTTAGTGAAATGTTCATTAAAGCTTTATAGTCCATGAACCTGCAAGATAAAGCGAAGTATTTATCAATCTGAAAACACAAATGTAACGTCTTAATGGCTTTCTGTGTTTCGTTGGGCTTTAGAACAACAAATCCCACAAAGCAATGCGTCTGACATAAAGTTCAAAACAATGGATTAATGTGAAACTATTAATTTCAAATGGAAATAATGCACACAGTTTCAACCTATAGAGTAGTATATCTCCAAAGAGTCTTCAGTTTTATTAGATTAGTAAAAGACTAAAGAGTCATAAGCATGCTAAGCTTTTGCAGAGTGATCATCTGCAAGCTGTGGCATCGATAGAAATAAAACAGGGACAAAAACTTTATTGACTTGCATTTTAATTTAAGAAAACGTTCATCACTGACGTGACGAGAGCAAACATTGACTTGCACTGCTGCCATCTTCAGCGTAAGAATCTAACTCTTCAACAGTGCAAATAACTGTAAGAATGCACCTCCTCTTTAAAGTTGTTGACTGCATCTATAAATAAGAATACATACATACTATTTGGCACCGTCTCAGTTACGGCTTTGTGGGATTGGACATTGCTAGCAAGCTCTTTTGGAGCAATTTGCTCACTCCAACTCTGATTGCTGGGATTTTCTATAAAGAATCACTAGTAATAATTTTTCCACCACAAATTCTGCTGTTAAATGTGATTTATTTTCAAAATAAGCTGAAATAATGTGGGCTGACGGCTTAAATCAACAACCTCAGAGCTCAAGGTAGGCCTGCCTGTTGAAAGGTTTAGAAGTCATTGTTTTCCTGTGCAGAGAATGAATGGAGTTCTTATTTCTGGTGCACTTCGTTGATTCAAATGGTGGAAGTGCATGGAAAAACAGAAAGGAACTTGTGGAGCCGCCCAAAAAGAACGGTTGCCTAATGTAGACTTTTTAATGCAAATAAGGCAATATTGACTCGTATAGGACATTTGATATGTGTGAGCCTGGAGCAGGAGGTGTATGTGTAGCAATAGACAACAATACACTGTATGGGTCAAAATTATCAGTCAAATTCCAGATATTCAAATTGATGCATTTCATCCAAATACAGTCCAATCCTAATAAATCTGGTCAGTAAAGCCTTTTTTTTGATTAGTGGTAAATCTCCATCATACTGAACCCGATATAGCGTAGCTTACCAGTGATCTACGTCTCTGTGTATTAACTACTGCTCCGTTTGAAGTCAGGTCAAGTCACTTTTATTTCTATAGCGCTTTTAACAATACAGATTATAGCAAAGCACTGAACATTATCAAATAGAACAGGGCTTCTCAATCCAGGTCCTGGAGGTCCACTGTCCTGCAAAGTTTTGCTCCAACCTTGATTAATCTCACCTGCCTGTAGCTTACAAGTAAT
>JAUYWG010000044.1:4170346-4183687 GCA_034779775.1 Enteromius afrohamiltoni
GGTGCTAAATAAGAAAAAGATCTGCCGCCCGCAGTAGATTTTGATATTCTAGGTATTATCAAATGGCCAGAGTTTTGAGACGCGGACGACTATAATGAAATGTTGAAAACAGCTCCTGCGATATACCCAGCCCTGCTTGTCCCTTTTGGCTGGTTTTTAGATCCAGGGTTACATTTATTTAGTAAGATTTAGGATTGCTGCACAGTGATCAGTCATTTTTCTTCTTCTCCCATTCTGTAGGTGAAACCTGGAATCCATTGAAGCTGCATTATCAGTTACGAAACGTGCGAGAGCGCTTGGCTAAGAACTTGGTGGAGAAGGGCGTGCTCACCACGGAGAAGCAAAACTTCCTGCTTTTTGACATGACCACCCACCCGCTGACCAACAACACCATCAAGCAGCGGCTGGTGCGCAAGGTCCAGGAGGCCGTGCTGGAGAAGTGGGTCAACGATGCCCAGCGGATGGATAAGCGTCTGCTGGCGCTGCTGTTCCTGGCACATTCCTCCGATGTCCTGGAGAACGCCTTCGCTCCTCTGCTGGACGACCAGTACGATCTGGCCATGAAGAGGGTGCGGATGCTTCTGGATCTGGAGCCCGAGGCCGAAGCTGCCAAGTCGGGTGCCAACGAGCTGCTGTGGGCCGTGGTGGCCGCTTTCACCAAATGAACCTCCAGAGCAGAGAGAAAGGGACTCCACTTTGTGCTCATGGCGTTGGACTCGGAGCGCTGGCCCCAAGCTTAGTTGATTCAGACTAATTTTGGTGATGGTGATGATGGAAATACGAATTTTGAAGGAGATGATGCTGATGACGAGGATGCTTGGAAAGGGACGGCTTTGTCTCATTGTCACAGATTTGTCACAAAGGTGTTGCCCTGTCTACTTCAAACGGCCAATTGTTGCTACATGATTGCAATTCACTGTGAGGCTTCTCGTAGTTCATGCACTTAGATCATACAGTTCACATTAGAACAAAAAAAAAAAAAAAGAGCGCATTGAAGGAGGCGGGTCTGTACTTTAATAGGCCGTGACTCTAATCCTGGTATAATTCTACAGTTATCTCAAACTCTGTGTATAAGGAGCCACTTCTTCCGAACACAAAGGTTTGTCGTGGTTGCACGAAAAGACCCCGTTTTGGTTGTATTTGCATATTCAGCAGGAAATGTTAACTTCTGCTGCCTGAAGCGGGTCTCGAATTGAAGGAAAACAAACCATTTCACATTTCAACAGACTGAAGAGCAAGCATCGGTCTTTCTCCGGTGCTTTAAAGATATGTGACCCTGCTTCCTCGCAAGTCTTCTTTCCAGAAATGCTCGAAGAATAAAATGTTTTAATGTGTGCTAATATTTTTGTTTTAGTTTTTTTTTTTTTTTTTTTTTTGGCTTGGTGATCGGCCTGTGTATGAACTCGATAGGGATTGTTATTACTCTCAGCCTTTTCTTTGTCCAGCTGATCAAATCTAATTCATCCCACAGAACGCTTTTGTGCTCTAATACACCATGAACAGGGCATCGAGTTCACCAAAACACCTTACATCAAACGCGTGGGTTTAAGTCTCCTCATAACTACCATTCTTTTCAGGCAAATGGCCAGTCAAACACTAGCACAGCCCCTGCTTTAAGAAAGGCTTTGACTCCTGAGGCCTTGTCGTAGTGATCACACATATATGGTTTTCTTCATGTCGTAATCTCTCGGTATACTTCCAATTTTTGTACCATGTTTTTAATCATTTTTATTTTGTTCCTTCCTTTAGCACAATATTTCCGAGTCGTTTGTGCTGTTTCTGGTTGTCTCTCGATGTGAAAGAGGACGGGATGGGGATAAACCCGTCCCGTGTGAGCACGCAGGTGTTTGACATGATGATTTACTGTTAGTAAACAATAACTAATGAGCTGTAAGAGTAGAGATGGTGTAAAATGAACGCCCTGATTTGTACATCTGCTTTTTATCATCTAATAAAGGAATATCTTTAAGTGCCTGGACGGTATATGAATATTAGATGTCCTCATTCTTTGTTTTTTGAATGACTGACTTAAAATTGTAAATTCTCATTTGTTGTTCCAAGAATATGGTGTAAATGTAGCAATGCATACCGCGACAACAGTTTGTTTTTCCTCAGATCGCATCATATATGAGCAGGTTGATTCAGAAATTGCTCTGACGAGTATTACTAGAAGTCATTATTGTAACTACTACTGCTAACAGTTTGGTTGCTTGTTTTTGGGAGCTCCTAAACCAACAGAAAAAGAAGGAACTCAAATGCGGTGCCTATTTGCTTTATAAAATATTCCATTAGTGAAGCTGCTTTAATTTGAATAATCGTAAATGTGCTTCAGGTCCATCATGTTTCACAGATTTAACTAGTTTTCCAAATGAGAAGATGATTTATTTCAAACTCTCTCTTTAAGAGACTGGCTGTTTTCCTTTCTCATAAATCAAAACATTAAAGGACAAATCACACACAAGCAGTTTATTTTGTAGGTTTAAGTGTATTAAAGTTAAGTTTCAGAAAACACCATGAACATTAGTCAATTAAACAGGTCATCACTTTAATA
Organism: Enteromius afrohamiltoni; assembly: GCA_034779775.1. Classification (NCBI taxonomy): domain Eukaryota; kingdom Metazoa; phylum Chordata; class Actinopteri; order Cypriniformes; family Cyprinidae; genus Enteromius; species Enteromius afrohamiltoni. The sequence goes on from JAUYWG010000044.1 coordinate 4,172,898, forward strand.
GTACATGGAGTTATACAGTAGGAACATTTATATTGTGTTCATTTAACAATAATAATAAAAAAAAAATAACATATGACCTTGACAAACTTTAAACGTGCACATAATTTAAATGGCTTATAAGAATAGATGCTTTAAAAATAGGCTACTCCTGAACATGCATCATTTGGGGATCCTTCAACTAAAAATTAATCTGCAGGTTCTCAAAAAAAAAAAAAACACGTCAAATGTTAAATGTGTGGTGTGCGATTAGAGGAAGTGAAACTCATGTTTAACCCAAATTGGTGTCCAGGTCATTTTTATAGCTAAACGGAGTCATGCTTCCCGGTCTGATAATGTAATATGGGTTGCAATTGATCAGATTAGGCCTATATGTTACAGGCAAACAAGCTAGATAGAAAACAGGACATGCATTTCACACCATCGCGACTTTGACAGTCTCGTGAGAAAATCTGAAGGAAGAAGCAGAAGTCCATTAGTAAAGATCTCCAGCTCCAAACCCCCTCAGAGAAACCGTCCAGACATAAATACAGCTCAGGAGAGCCCAGAAATGATCCACTGTGTCAGGGCAACCGTATCCACGCCTTCCTCTCGGACGGCCAGCCTCCTCTTCACCTTCTGTTGTTGTTTTTAAGAGAGGACGAGCACGTCGTCTTCGAGATGTCGGGTCCACGTTGGTTCAGTATTGACAGATTCCTTCCCAGAAGCCGTCAGCTTCAGCTCTTGCCGTCCGTGTGTTGTTTCCGGAGAGTGATGATGAGCTCCAGTAACCTGTACTTCCAGTCCAGCAGGTCTCCGACCCTCCGCAGCTCCCGCGCGCACTCCGCCACGGCCGCGCGCTCTGGACGAGAACAACACAGAGTCGGTCAGCTCGTTAAAATCGATTCCACAAAACTCATTTAAAGAGACTAGTTAGTTTGTTTTACCTTTCTTCGCCATCTAAGACCGCGGTGTTTCAAAAGCGTGTAGTTTAGACTGGATGAGTCGACGCACGTTCGGCTCCTGAGCGCGCTTCTCGTTTGAGGAGATAAACTTAGAAGTCGCGCTTAAGTAGAGTGACGTACAAACCACGTGACGCTCTGAAAATTCCCGTCCACGTCACGCGCGATGATGTTTGTTTACCTGGCGTCTGTCTACCTGTTCTCTGAGAGCTCAGCTGATTGACTGACCACCTTTAATTGCAGAAGCGGTACCCTGTGAGATAACAGCACCAAATATTTTTTTTATTTAATATAAATTAAAAAAAAATATTTTAAAAACATTTTATTTTTTATCAGCGTGTATCGTGCAGCTGTAACGCGATGACGTAATGTTATTTACGCAGCAATAGGGGAAGATGCCCTGTGCACAGACGTTTGTGTCAAATAGACATAAAATATAGCACAAAATGCATATTTTTAAACTGAATTATTAAAATGAAAACGACTAAGCTGGAGCAAGAAACCTCCAGGGAAGGTTTTACAAAATGCAAATTGAACTTTTTATATAGTTTATTAATATTAATAATGAAGATTTCACTCAGCCTGTATCAGTTGTGCATCTAAGGAGGTAATGAGGAAATTATGTTTGTACTTTTGTACAAATATCATCGCTCATGAACAAAAAACGTACAATAAGATATCACATCGTTACTTTCTAGCAAAACAAAGGTGAGTTTATCTCAAAACTGCCTTTCATTAAATCTCACTGATGTGTTATCTATATGGCCCAAGAGGAAAATTAAGTTGTGGGTTATCACAAGTTTTAATTGTATTGATTAATCTGTCTTTCAAATTCCCAAGCAATCATTGTGGTTTTGTGTGTGATAAAGTTTCCAGCCTCATCAGGTGACTGAATAGTCAAATGCATTGACAGGAAAGCATGTCTGTTCCTGTAAGCTCTTGGTTTCAGTTGTTCAGGCGTGCCTCCAGCGGTGATCATACAGACGGAAGTGTCGAGCTCTTGTTTGCATGATCTCTGATGTTTTTCTAAGAAAAAGAGACAAGCCATTGTGTTCTTTAGTAATGTGACGGTGTATGTTGTTGTTCATTATCACATGTGCAGATAACATTCAGCTTTCGTCTGGAGGAGTGTGAGGATCATACAAACTCATCTGGGATGTTCTTAGGCTACAGATGTACTAATTAATAGTGGTGAACAAAACCTTAACACTATTGATTTTCTGTTATGTAATTAAATAAAACTATGTTTAAAATAATAATGCTTTCTTCTGTGTATGTACATCATGATGACTAACTGAAGAAGACTGATGTAAAACTGATGCTCATGTGGTTCAGGACTCCTCCACCGCCGGGGGTTTATTATTGCTCAACAGAGGAAACTCTTATTAATGATGACGAGCTCAAAATCACTTGCTAAACCTGTTCCAGTGCTTTCTTTTTAAAGGATACAGTGTTAACTGTAATTTCTGGTCTTTCCCCACAAATATTTATTTAAAAAAGTTGTGTGTAAAATAATATAATGCATAAGGTTTCTTTTTTTTTTTTTATTGAGATCTGAAAGCCCTAAATAAGCTTTCCACTGATGTATGGTTTGTTAGGACAATATAAAAAAAATCTGGAATCTGGAGATGCAAAAATATATGCTATTAAAGTTGTCCAGTTCTTAACCTTATTTGCTGACAGCGTCACGGTCATTAAAGCCAGGCGGTTGATCCGCAGGTGGCGCTGTTTCCCAACATATAAACTCAATACTTACACTGATATTACATTTCATGATATGACATACGTTTATGAATTGAAAAAGCCTGAAGTGGAAGGGAATATGAAGTCGTATCTGTTTAATAAAGTCAAACAAACGTATATCTTCTGTTGGTATGGTTGAATTGGATCATTGCTGGTCAACAGCGCATACATTGATTACTAAAACTGCATTCAATAAATGAAGAATATTACTTTTATTTAGCATTTTATCATTGCGTTTTCTGAGTATATGCCATATTCTGGCATGGGATTGTGATCATAAAGCCCTGAAGAATGGGATTCAAAAATGGGGAGTATGCTGGGAGGAACAGCATCATCATACGAGGGTGTACTCCAAAGGCGAGAGTGGAAGAACAGCACATTGTCCCAGATACTGATGAAGAGCCAGGCCTCAACAGCCCGCTCTCCTGGCGTGGGATCAGCCTCTAATGAAGAGCATTCAGGAATGTGATGAGGCGTTGGGTGTTGTATCAGCTAATACTGGGGGTATGGCATAGGACACCATCATTGGAGGTGGCAGCACACATGGTTATGTTGGCACCCCTCTGATACGCAAAAATGGACTTTGGCATATATAAGACACGCGATGGGAAGGGTTATGGTTGCGATGCGTATCATATGCACGCGAAGTCTGTGTATTATATGCATGCCAAACACGTCTGTGTCACATATACGCCAAAATCAATTTTCACAAGTTTTAATGTTTTTATTTGGCATACTGTTTATACGCACAAGATCAGGCTAGACTTTTCAGGACATTACCCCATCTCCCCGCTTTTCAAAGCACTTCTAAATCACACAGAATGAAATGTGTTGAGAATGTAAGAGTGTGTAGTGTTTCCTGTAAGGGGTAGGTTTAGGTGTAGGGTCAGTGTAGGACAATACCACATACAGTCTGTACAGTACAAACACCATTACACCTATGAAGAGAGAGAGACGCCCCAGAACACATGACACACAGTTCAGTTTGAAACTACTTCCCCCAGACGGCACATTTCTATAATACAATTGTATCAGTTGTTTATGAAATCAAAATGTATATTTAATATGAAATTTAAAAGAACATCATTTATCTGAATAGCCTATTTTCTGCAACAATATAAAATATTTCCTGTCACTTTCAAACTATTTAATATGTTCTTGCTGCATAAAACTGTTCATCTTTGACAAAACAAAAAATAAACATAATCCAGCGAAGCTTAATTCAGTGATCAGTTTACAAACCAATTATACATCATTTCACCATGAAAACAACACTGAAACGAACACACACGCTAATCCTGTCATTATGGGAACATTCCTTAGGCATAAGGATCTTTCTATGGTACAAACATAACCCTACCACTTGTGTATGAATGCATTTTTAAGCCTTAATCAGTTTGATTCATAAGCTTGTTTTCTCACAGAGACCTAAAACCTTCCCAACAAGGTCAAAATCTACTGGTATTACCAAACTAGTTTGTTCTCAAAATGTAGAAAATACCAGGTACACGCACTCTCTCTGTGACACACACACATTCAGTGCGTCATTGCTTTTAGGCATTCCAGTTCTGACAGACAGGTAATGTTTTCCCATTAGGGCCACATAAGATCGCTCAGGCTCTTTTAATTTACTGCATACCATTTAAGATGTGTCTCTGTGAGCCTCTGTGATCCGCTCAGCTCTCCTGAATGCCTGCAGCTGACCCGGCTGTAGCTTCAGCTGATGACAGGGAAGTCATTTAGCTCCAGCGACAGGCCTGAGAGAGGGAGAGCTTGAGACGGCCCTAAAACCAGCGCTCACAATGGAGAGAATAGAGCCGCTCGTGAAGGGAGGCTTTGTGCTTCAGGGAGGATGAGTCCTCCTGGTCTCACACCCATAGATCCGGTGCGATCGCATCATGCATACCGCCGACGTGCCTCTACAAACATATATTAAGTCTTTAGTCTGGCTTCTCATGCAGGATGAACCTCAGGTGTCTGAAGATGCAGCTCACGCTCTTTAAAGATATAGCCTTTCAGTTAATGGTTCTTAAAGAACATTTTAAAGTGCTCTATTATAGAGTTGTGATGTGTAACACAGCTGAAACCTGAAAGTGCTCCGTGTTAATGTCTCTCAAAAGAGAGTCGACTCTGAATCACTGAAACGAGTCATTTCTAAAACGAATCCCAAGCGCTTTCATGTCGATGTCATCATGACACATTAGTATATTGTGGCCCACATAATGATCTTTTTGTTTTGGTCCAAATACAAAAATGCAGAATCATTCTTGGCCCCTAGGTCAAGAGCTCAAAAACACTGCTTTACAGTAAATGAAATAGTTTAGTTACAGTTTGGAAAGATGAAACATTGAATGAATCGCTTGGGAGTCAGTGAACAAAAAAGGTACAAATGAATCCATATTATAAGACAATGAAAGTGTTTTCTGACCTCACGTGCATGTCAGCCCGTTGTTTAGGACTCCTAAAAACCCAAATATAAAAGAACTATTTTCCACTGCAGAGAACCTTTGTGCAGTGGAAGGATTTCTTTTCACAGCACCTTCTTGAAAGCGTATGCTGAAGGTGTTGATGATCTTTGGCCCGATTCTGCCGTTCGGAAACTCCTCTGCTCCTGGCGTACGCTCTCTGTGACCTCGGGTTCGATCATAAAGCGCTAAGGAAGTGTGGCATGCTTTGTCAGACAATCTGGATTTTTGAGCTAAACGTCCCCTAGGGGCCGAAGACACAGTGAGGGTCCTGAACCGCGGCGTGATGCAGTTGAAAGACAGGACTTCCCTGGACAGGAACCTTTCCCTTGTCTCTGGCCCCGTGCACTAGGGCCCCTCTTCACCCTGGAGGAGGCGCGGGAGGCATGAAGCAGGGCCGGAAGCCACGAGTCTTCCACAAGCTCCTTGGGGGTCAACGCTAGTTCCCCTCTGTAGCCGTCGCTGACCTCCGGAACAAGGCTGTTTCTCGAGCCGCCCTCCTGTCCCATTGTTCTGGCCTAGTAAAGCCACGCACGTTTCCTCAAGAGTTATTTTTGCCTGACTTGCTCTGTTGCCTTGATTTATAATGGACTGTGTCTCGACTGGGTTTTTTTCTCTTTTTTTTTGAAGGTGCGGTCACAGTGTTGCCTGATTTTGTGGATGAAATCATTACTATGGGAATCCACAAGAACAGGAGTTTATGTTTAGTAGTTTGGTCAAGTGAAATTGCTAAGCTTACTTAGTCTGAAAGTGACTTCTTTATGATCTGTGCTTAATATATCATCAGACTATAGACAATGGGCCTGTTTTTGCAAACTGAAACTTTGCTAATGTGACTGCACCAATAGGTTTCTATTGACTTCATTATTCCAGAACACTGCATTGTCCGCTTTTACAACATTGTGTAATAAAAGCTTTGCTGCTTTGATGTACAGCTTTGGAGCTATTTGGACAGGAGGTCTGAGGGAGTTTTCTAGGATAACTTTACCTCTTTTCCTGTGCTCACGGCTGACCCTGGGCGGTGACAAAACAATCACAATCAAAACTAAGGCTCATTGACCGAGCTTCAATGATAGCTACTGCAATAGCTTTATCTCTGCTACACGACAGCCTATATGAATACTAATAGCAAACTGTGTTTTAATCCATATTCATTGCAAGCAATCATAAGGGTGTGGCAGTTTGCATAGGTGTGGTTACAATCTGTGGCCATCAGAAACATTTCAATTTAGTTTAGTTATTTAGGAGAGGATTTGATCCAAAATGACTTCTAATTAGGAATTCTTCAGCTCAAATGAGAAGTGCTACAACATTTAAAGTGTTGTACAGATAGGTACAAATCAGTAAAGATGGCCAAAACGTATTATGTAATTTGTTTGTTTATTTTCTTTTGTACCAATCTAAATTAAATTGACTATTGGTCAATTGAATGCATCTTTGCTGAATTAAAATATTAATTACAAAAAACATTATTCCTTAAAAAAAAGAAAAATGCTGTTGCATTACATTTTGGCTCATCTGTCTCATCAAAGGCAAGTTGATATTTCTTTTTTTTCTTTCGGGTATGGTCATCCAACTGACTGAATGACAGGAAGAGTGTGTCACTGCGGGAGGACTAATAGAAAAATCTGAATGATTGGGCCTGTTTAGGTTGTGTATATCAGGAAAAGAAGAGGGCCAAGCACCGAGCCCTGAGGTACACCAGTGGGTAAATAAAGCAAACAAAATACGTATTCCAGCTATTTTGATAAATTTACACAGATAGCACATTTTGCAGTGTTATTAGCAGATTCATAGGTGGGTTTTGTTTCCGAGGCAGTAATTGCCCGGTGGGGCAGGAGTGTGATATTGTGATGTTTATTAGTTAGAGAGTGTATTGTGCACTAAATGGCTCATCTCCTTTAAAGTCTGTTGTTTTGCTTTTCAAGAGGTCGTTAGCGCAGTGCTTTACTGTGTTAATGAAACATTAGTTTACACAAGAGATCAGCTGATAGTGTTGCTCACACCTATTTCTGCTGCTGGATATATGATTAATACAAATTCAGCTACAGGACGTAAAAACAACTTTGTTTACTGATAAAATATGTATTTGGTATATTTGACAAATGACTAAACAACTTTTTTTTTTTTTTTTAAAAAAACAACATTTATTTTCATTTCATGTGCAAATTTTTGTTTACAAAAGTGAATCCCTCTCTGTCAAGTACATTGGGATCTGAGTACCTGATGCTGCTGAGTTCACTGTTTGTGGAAAGGAAATAGATGAAAGCTTCTGTAATTGAGTTTCAGTTGTTAAGAGTGAAGCTTTGATGAGGAAAGACAAATACACATCAGCAGTGATCCATCTATCCCTAGATTCACGGAGCAGAATGAGGAACCATCAGTCTGTCTGCTGGCTTTGATTGCTGTTGATCTGACCAGCAGGGAGCAGAAACTGCTTAAAACACCCTCCTTAGGGAGACACCAGACCACTGACCCTTTATCATGAGCAACATCCAGAGATCTTAAAGAGTGGAGGTCTCTAATTATTTACATAACACTAGATAGATCATAATAAATGAACATATAACTTATTATAGTATATGTTATAAACATTAGCATATAACATGTTGGCTACATATTTAAAAATCTGATGAATCACAAAATGATTTGTGCAGTGCTATAGTTAGAGTTATAAAGCATAGATACTCCCCTGAACGTGGTTACTGAGACATCCAGTACCTGAAACAATAATGAAAAATATAGTTTTATTTTCAGTGGACTTACAGTGTAAAAAAAAATCAGTACAATTTATGGTAAAAAGACGGCAGCTGTGGTTGTGAAAAATACGGTAACAATATTTCTTGTTTTACAGTTAAATGTAATGTTTACAGTTAAATACCGTAATTTAATAATAAACCATAATAACTGATATAATGTTAATATACCAAGCTCGTTTCTCATAGGTTGCCAGTTTTTTGGTAAAGGTAATGGTCTAAAAAGGCAACTTTGGCAGACTAACTTTGCTCACGAAATGAATGTAGCGTCACAGGAAGTATGGGCGGGCCCAGGCTAACACTAAACACCAAACACAAAAATTAGAAATGCAGTGCAGGGTATTCTGGGGTTTTTTTGTTTTCATTTTTTACAGTGTAGTTTTGAGTATAATATGATTCCAACTGTAGAGAAGGTTTCAGACTAATGTCCAGTTTAACTCAATGATCTCTCACCCTTTTGTCAGTGTTTGTCCACTGCCACACTTCTGATTTAGTCAGACCAATCCAAAAAACACTATTCTCCACACCTTCTGTAAAAACTCGTAATGAGTTTAATCAGTAAATGATGGCGGCTGAGAAACTGCAGAACACACATGAAAATAGAAAAACACCACCAAATTAATTCTTCATCTGTTTGACAACACATGTGCCGCAAACACCTCCCTCTCATAATTCAGGACAAGCAGAATTATCATGATGTCTTTGATTTGTCACTGTTTTTGCTTGTTCTGCTGGGCTGTTTATTTTCAGATCTGCTTCTCTCGGTCTGCTGTCACTCCAGCTCTTCCAGTGAAAATTAACAAAAGCTTAAAACCATTTACAGTTGTCAGCATGCCTATCTGTTGGTAGAACAGTATAGATATTAGTTTAGACAGACATTATCTTGTCTTCATTCCTCGTCATCACGCATTGTGTCGTAGTTGATGCTGTTTCAGATTGTTTAAGCTTCACTGCTCTAAATATTAAATATCATCAGTCTGTCTTTAAACCTAAATAAACTCAGTGGTCAGTGTGTCAGTCATGTGACACTCAAGCTGCCAGGACAGGAAGAACTGTAATATATCTTTTACCACCCACTGTCTAGCTAGAGGTCATACAATAAACTCCTAACTTTCTGTGAAACGTGTGGTGTATTTTTTATCTTGTCTTCCACTGGATGCCAAACAGACTCGTGCTATGAGTTCAGACAGTGTAGCTTGATTTGTATTTACAATAACTACAAGTATTCTCTCATTTGTGCAGTGCACTCCACAGGTGTCCTTGTTCTCCATAAGAATATATTTAAGGAAAAGTTCACACACACAGGATGTAGTTGAGTGTGTTTCTCCATCAGAACAGATATGGAGAAATTCTGTACTACATCACTCTCTCAGTGATGGATGTGAAGTCCAAACAGCTGATAAAAGCATCACAATAATCACTAGAGGAAGTCTTATTATGAGTATTTTGGCCAGAAGCAACAGTTTGAAGTACATAAATGCAACTTTAACCATAACTGACGTACTGGTGTACCTTCTGGGATAGCGCAAAACCATTTTAATATTCACACGCTTCACTTTTTGAAGTAGAGTGAGTTTTTGATGTTTGCCTTCATGCTTTCTTCGTTTGACTCGACACTGTCAGGTTTCTCTCTTCTAACACATATACGTTTCGCTTTAAAGCACAGGAAGCAGCTCATTTAACACATGCACCTTCACACCATGAAATTCACATTCACCAGGGAGATTCAGTTACTGCTCTAAATCTTTACAGCATCTTTGAAAATGTCCAAAGAAATATCGTCCAGATTTTCTTTGAAAACCCAAGGTATAATTTGACACCTGCGGGCAATACTGAGCCCAACATCTGATCTGTGCCCACACACTGCAGCTGTTAGCAGAGAAACATGTTTGCAGCAGACCCCAGAAACACACGACACTGTTCTAGTGCTGGTCTCCCACCTTATTCATTCATTACCGAATCACTCGTCCATGCACGCTCACATCAACTCTATTTACATCTTAGAGATATTTCATTCACTGGGCTTCTCAGACAGCAACCGTTTCCTGTCTTCTACCGCCCATGTTTCTCTTCACAGCCCTGACAGAAAACAAATAAACAAACCAAAATAAACACAAAGGTGGTCACTAGCCCACACACACACTAGCGACTGCACACACACACATTTAAAACACACTGCGGCTGTCTCTACGGGCCATTCACTGTGTATAAAAGAAACACCCTCTATTCTTTAACTTCTCCTCTACTATCTTAAAGTCCCTGCCTCTTGCTTCTGCTTTGTGTTTCCGCTCAACAGACGTGTTTTACCCGCCTCATAATCTCTGTACTGTAGCGTGTTCAGTCTGTCTGCTATTTAATATCTGTTATGTGCTAATCTTCAGATTACATAGACATCACTCGTTCATCAACTCTCTGTTAGTGTTTACGTTTATTCATTTAACAAGGAATGTCACACAAAGAGTGAAAAGTTGATCTGTTATTACAGATTAATAATGTTTTCATTTTTTATGCTTTTGTTTTATTATTTAGGGGTAGAGACTTGAACCTGTAACCCGAAGGTCGCGGGTTTGAGTCAGGGTTTGTAGGTGGGTGAGTGAATATCCAGCGCTCTCTCCGCCTTCAGTTCCAGCCGTTCCCCCAACTGTTCCTCAGGCGCCGCAGCACTGCTTCGTGTGTGTGTGTGTGTGTGTGTGTGCACCTGGTGTTTATCACCTTATGAGGACCGATTGTCCCCACAAAGACAGGAATAGCAGTAAATGTTGATCTTGTGGGGACATTCGTTGGGTCTCCGTGAGGAAACAAGCTTCTAAATCACACAGAATGAAGTGTTTGAGAATGTAAGAGTGTGTGGTGTTTCCTGTAAGGGGTAGGTTTAGGTGTAGGGTCAG
>JAUYWG010000044.1:4188485-4218195 GCA_034779775.1 Enteromius afrohamiltoni
CACACACACACACTCACACACACGAGTGACAGAGCTCTCAGAGCAGCTGGATTCAGTGTCTTTGATCCGCTGCTCCTAACCTTGGCCGTGGATAATAAGTGGCTGTGTTTTAGGAAGTTAGCGGACTCGGTGTGCGCTGTAAATGAACCGCTGAATCAGAACAAATGTGCGTGAGGCGTGTGTGTGTGTGAGAGCTGCTCTGGTTTAGGTGTGTATGTATATGTTTTAGACAACTGAGAAAACACACAGACCTCCTGACAGAACACAACAATTGTGCTTATTTACTCTTCAGCCAAATTAAATCTTGACCAAACAGCAGTTGTTGGCCATTAACAATTATAGAATCGGGTTGTTTTTCCTTCAATCAATTTGTTTAAAGCAAGGAAGAAATGAAATGGATAGAAACATGGTGCAGTTTTATTTGATTTCTTAATCAGTTACAGTGCACGTATGTTTGTAAATTATTTATACATTGTTTATATTAGATTTGATTAGACACACACACACACACACACACACATCTAACCGCTTTAATAAATAAAAATAGATCATAATATTACATTTAGTACATGAAGTCTGAGTCTTATTCAGCACAACTATCACTAAAATACGATTGCTTTAATAAATCATATTTTCTAGTTCACATGGTACTAATCATTTTAGCTGCCATTAATTAAATATTAAAAGAAAAACATCAAAGTGGTGCTGAAATATAATTATTTTATTAAATGAATATAAATAAACACATACATAGAAATAAAAATGCAAAAGATTTTCAACTATAGGCATGCTATATAAAAAAACGTAATAACATATTTAAGTAATTACTTCAAAGTTACACAGTTTGTCCTAAAATAAATAAATAAATACACAAACAGAGAAGAACTGCACAGACTTTTCTTTTTTTCAGCTAAAAATATTAATTGATTTTTTGTTTCCATATAAATCCATTTCTGAGACTTTTCTTTGTTAAACCAATATTTTACTTTCCATTTAGTTAGTTGGTTAGAGTTGTTATCCAAGTTGTAGTTAATATGCAGTGTTACAGTTACCCCACAATAATAATAAATCAATTGAATTATATATGAAAGCTACAAAAACTGAAATACGTTCATACTCCAATACTCTTTTATTTACAAATATACATATATACATATTTACAACTTTATAACTATATATGTAACTATGATTAAATACTGTATGGGTGTAAATAACTAAATGCCACCATAATTTAGTGAATATGAAGGAAGTAATATCACTTCTAGCCATTATTCTAGGCTCATAAAGAAATACAATCCTTCCATCTCTAAAAGACAGGGTGGAAGCAGTTTGACAAATGTGCTGATCTCCCGCCGTCTCTGGTCATGTGACAGCTGTCTCTCAGGTGCTGATATACGCTCTGAGCAGCATCACACGAACACCAGGCTTAATTGATTTACCTGTGGATTCTGAATCTTCCATGTGGAGTGATACCTCATTGAGGCATTTGTAAATGCATGAGCCCGTCCTCTTCACATGGAAAGGTGTGTCAGGGTTTTACGGCACCCACCCGTGCTTCACTGACCCATCCTAACAAGAGTATCCCGCTCATTGACACCGAGTCGCCGAGCACCAGGGACGGGACAATGAACGAGTTCACACCTCAGAGCCGTCTTCAGCACACTTTCCTTCTGCCTGGCAGCGTATTGAAGGTGTGGATGTTTGCTTTAAAGTACGTTTCAGCTACAGTTTCTGCTCAGAAGATGAAATGCATGGAAATGCGATTAGCAAGAGCGGTTTGAAAACAGGGTTGATCAGCGGTTGATCAACAGCCTCCGTACGCTCTTCCTGGAGACGGCAAGGAAGCTAATTATATGGCCAAACATCCCTGGTTACTCAAAGCCCCTTCCTGTCTCTCCTGTCCTGCCTTGACCCAAAACAACAATCAAACAAGACACTCGGTCCATATCTGATCTCTGTCACAGAATAAAGTCTTCTGATGAGATACATGGGAAGTTATTTTGAAATCACAATGAGATGATTCATGCTGTCATCAGAGCAGAACAACAGAACACACTGGTAGGGTCTCGGGAGTAACAATGCTGTTGTTTTCTCTATATTATAGGATTGCTAGGATCAGGGCTATATGCTTCTGTTGAAGCCATCAGCCCACATTATTTCAATTTATTTTTCAATAATAACTGTGTGTAACAGCAGCAATCCTGAAAAACTACATTACCCATGATTCTGCAGAAAAATCTCCACCAATCAGAGAAGTGCAGCACGCAAATCACAACAAAGCAGTTGATTAGCCCCGCCTACTGCCATCAAGCACTGCAAATGGCAATTTAAATAGGTGTTTGTGTATATATATTTATCACAAATATCTTGTGCCTTTGTCTTTTTGTCTGATTTTTAAAAACCTTGTTGTGGTTCACTTCATATCTGGATGATTTGATTAAAACAAATATTTAAGCTGGCAGTAGATGATAGATAGCCTTATTACTATTACTATGGAAGTCAATGGCTACCAGACATCTGAGGGTCAGTGTTGATCTGGTTACTTTAGTAACCAGTTAAGTAATGCATTACTATTTCATTTACAATGACATCAGTTAACCTTTGATGTGAACGAACCTTTACTGTTCCCAAAAACATCACTTTTTTTCTTTTATTTACTCAATAAAAAGCAAACCCAGCTCTGGTGACAAAAAGTACCGCAAAAAAATAAAAGTCATGTAAAGATAATGCATCGCTTTCCAAAAAGGACCTTTTTTATGGAATAACGCAATACTGTAATGCATTACTTTCAGAAGTTAGTTGACTGACAACTGTTCGGTTTGGCTTATGTCGTTTTACTTTCAACAAAACAGGTTTCACTTTTAGAACAGACATATTTAGGCAGCTAGTCTGCTGGATCAGTGTGCTAACCTGTCAGATGCTGGTTAGAGTGTGTTTTCATTTAAATCACAACAACCACAGCTTAATAATGACTCACCAATACACGAATAAGAGTCATCCATCCACAGCTGGTCAGTGCGGTGTAAACATGACTCTCCAGCTAGTCTGCTGGAGTCTGTTGGTGTGAACACCAGCAGCAGCGTGCTATTCTATAACTGAGCAATTCTGAACAAGAATCAGTGAGTCGTTTTTGGAACCGTTTGAACAAACCAATTCACTAAATGAATCACACAGTGAGAGAGACGTTTCTAGCATTCGATCGTTGCCTTGCAAAACCAGCAAAAAGTAGCATTTTGTCACGTTACACAGCAACTTCTGAAAACCAGCTCATTTCTGAAAAAAAAAAACCACCACGCTACTGATAAGACAACACTATCACAAAATCTGTAATGTTTTATTGGTTATGGTGGGAATTTTATTGGTTTTAATGGAAATATGAGCCAAAACACACAACAGAAAACCAGGGCTGGTAATGGTTGAAAGATGATGGTTTGTAATGGTATTTGTTGTGGAAGTTTCGACTGTTTTTCTTTTGAGCTGGGCAGTTAATGTGGTTCAGTAATTTCTCTCCATTTGTGTGTTTTATCTGGTGAGAGTTTCCTCACCGTGCTTGGGATCCAAAACCTAGATAAGCATTTGCCCCGCCGCCCTGCGAGTCTGTATTTAACGACCTGTTGAAAAGCTCGGATGCTAATCAGGCAGACGTAGCACCGACGTGTTTCAGCTTCCGCACGAGACGCTGGTCTTCTGTCCACATGTCTCCCAGCGGTGCTGAGTTACAGAGCGGTCAGGACACGCTATTAAACCAGCTGAAAGATGAGATCCGCATGGAGGCCGATGGAGCTGTTAGCGGCTAGAGGCTAGCTGTGTTTACATAACTCTCTCTTATCTGCTGCCCCCAGAGAGCAGCGGTGTCACGGATCCCTGGAGAAGGCCGAGGGTCTTTTGTCCCTGCGGTGTATCTCCGTGGATTGGTTTCCTCCTCTTCTTATGTTGTTTTATTGCTCCACATTGAAGCGTAGGAAGTTAGCACTCAACACCGAGCTTTGATTTGTTTTAAAATTAGACATGTGCATTGAAGTGCGTCCAAACGTGTGGCGTCTCAGTTTTTGCCCTCTTGAAGGCTGAAGTGAAACACTCAGAGACCCAACACGGCTTTGACCGGAAGCGCCATCTCGAGTAGCTCATGTGTGGACGGCTGCTAACGCCTGGCCCGAGTCTGTGGGAGACTCCTAACAGGGCCGTTTGACCTGAGAAATGACTCTTTTATTGCTCTTTTGTCATGGCCATTGTTTGGAAGAGGAAAGGTTGCTTCTGATGTAAATATCAGGAGGGATGGCCTCATCTATTGTTGCTACGCTAAATTTGAGGCTTTTGTGCCGGTAATTATTCACCATTAGTATATCTGCTTTTTATTTCATTTTCTAAATAAATTAACATTTTTATTTGACAAGCATGCATTAAACCTTCCTATCGTGCTGAACTATTTGATTAAACCTGGGGGGAAAGTTAGGGTTTCCACAAAAAAGAAAGAGAGAAAAACCATTAGTAATAGTACTATGATTTCTGAAGGACCAGGAGTTTGCTTCTTCATCAGAACAGAATCAGTGTCTCAGCAAAGTGAATGGGTGCCATCAGAACGAGAGTCCAAACAGATGATAAAAACAGCATGATAATAGTAATCCACAAGTAATGAGAGGATAAACCAGTACATCAGTTAAATCAAGTCACTTTCTTTTCTATAGCGCTTGTATGAGAACAGCTAACATCTCGTGTAGTAGGAAGCTCAACTATGATAATAATGTTGCTTTCTCCACTGAAAAAGTCATCTTGTCTGAATGAGGAGATATACGCAAATCAAGAAGCTAAATACTGCTGACCAAATATATGTAGAGACTTGTTCTTGTACTTTTGTATCATTGCTCTTTTGCTGATTTTCATTGCTTCTATTGTCCAATAGATACACGCCTCTACTAAATGTTGATGTAAATGTAATCTGGCACGTTCAGATCATCTGCTATTCCAGTGAAAACAAACATTTACAGTTTGAATGAAAGTTTGATCTGTTTCTGGACTCAGGACACACACAGCACACAGATGCCAGCGCCCTGAAATAGCTCTTGTTTGTACGAGGTACTTGGGCACACAGATTTCCACAGCAGGGATCTTCATTTAGATCACAATGGCTCACTCCTGAGAATAAGCGCAGGTTTCTCTGGGATCTGGGCTGTCAGGATGTGTGGTTTTGAGTTGGCTCAGATTATTGAAGCTGTACATGTGGAGGGACACTGAACCAGCTGGATTCTACTTCAGCAGAGTACAGTTTCAACTATATTTTTTATCAGAATGTTGTTTTATGTGTTTATTTTCTGTCACTGAGCTCATTGCACTGCATTATGGGATTGGCCTCTCTGTAAAGGATACAGTATTGGCCTAAAAGGCTTTCTTTGGAACATCATAAAGGCCTTACAACGTCTTCTTTAAATAAACAGAACAGATGCATGTCATCATTCTGTCATCATTTACTCCCCTTGAGTAGTTCCAAACCTGTATGAATAGTTTTGTTCACCATTGACTTCTACAGAAGCCTGGCTACAAACTTTTCTTACTTTAATTACTCTTCCTTTGTGTTCAGCAGAACAAAGAAATTCACACAGGTTTGGAACTACTTGAGGATGAGTGAATGATGACAGGATTTCATTTTTGAGTCAACTATTCCTTACAGATTTGGAGAAATGTGGATGCTCTGCAGTGAATGGGTGCCGTCAGAATAAGAGTCCAAACAACTGATAAAAGCATCACAGTAATCCACAGCACTCCAGTCCAGCAGTTAATCTCTTGAGATGTGAGAAGCTTTGTGTGTTTGGACTCTCATTCTGACGGCACCCATTCACTACAGCGCATCCATTGCTGAGGAAATGATGTAATTTCTCCAGATCTGTTCTGATTCATTTAATATCAACTGACAGCATTAGTGGCATAACAATTACCACAAAATCTGTTCATGCCTAGTTTTCTTTCTTTAAACACAAAATCAAGTTAATGCAAGGCACAACAGAAGTGAGCGGGGCCAATTTTTGGAGGAGAAAAAAGGAAACGAGGATTTAAAAGCCTGGAAGCTCTTACATTAGTTTACTCTAGTACTAGTTTACAAATTTCAACTGCTGTGTCTGTCTGAAATGGGATTAAAAGTCCCACAGAAAAGGTTATAAACAATCTTTCCACACTAAACTCATATTGTTCACATCTTGTTGCTATAGAAACAGAGCGGTCCCATCTACTTCCAATCTGTGCCAAACATTTTTCCTTTTTTTTTTTTTTTTTTTTTTTTAACAAATACTGCAGACCTAACTTTAATTGAACGTAGAGTATTTATCTTTGCAGAAAAATGATGACACTATCTTTTTTTTCTGTGCAGAATTATAATTTTTATGGATGTGGATCTCAATATAACATAATAATAAAAACATGATATATCTTACAGATCCTGTCTGACTCTCTCATGAGCCTCTCTCATTTGCTGAGTAGATGTTCAAATCAGCTTTAATCGATCTCTGCTAAAGAAGCTGCTAGTGTTCTTGCACATATGCCATATAGCATCAAACGCTTCACGTGATGAGGTGCGGTCCACAGCAGCTGAACACAATAAACCATTGTCCGCAAAAATCAGACTCTTGCTTGCCATATGCTTTTGTAATCAATCTACACCAAAATGCGCTCTTAAGTGGCTGCCCATTGTGCACAACATCAGTGTCTACTCATCCATCCTACTCGCTGTCACACACACATGTATGACATCATGGCCTCATTAGGACCCATTGTTCACTTCCAAACTCTAGAGGCACACAGAGCTTGCAAGGTCTTCACTTTTCAAAGGGATTTTCCATTTACAAGAAGCTCCTAAGTAACAATCAAAGGTGTAACTCGCCCAGAAATAAAAATAATGTCATTATTCACTCACCTTCATGTTTATTTATGGAACAAATTTAACAAGTATAACGATTTTTTTTATCATGTGAATGTGAAGAATTACAAAACTACATGAGAGTGATGAATATAAAAAAGCAACAAAAAAAAAAGACTATCTGGTATTTGGAGATGAAGCTATTATTCTGTCTGTAGTGTTGCTGCGGGCGCCATGTTCTGGAGACGCTGTGTGTCGCTGTGAAAGTGCTTCCAAAAGTGCTGCTGACCACTCACAAGCTTTAAGATAGGGAGCTTTTCTTATTAAAAGAAGCTGCTGCTTACTATTCAAACGGTGAAGGTAATTATCATCAGTAATTATGTCTCCAGTGGTGTGTGATGTGTTTGATTGTTCTGGTGTCGTAGCGCCGGGACGCAGCATCACGTTATGGTAAGGGGCGGAGCATTTCCATCAGACGCTTGAGGTGTTCGGCCAATCACAGTGCACTGGATAGCTGGCCAATCAGAGCACACCTCGCTTTAAAATAACTACATTTTTAGCATTTTTATGTTAGTTGGAAAAAAGTCATCATTTTTTTAAAGTCTAGAGACTGTGAGAAGATGCAGGCGTCCAGACGAGATGAAACTCTTATCACAGCTCCTGTGTCAGCTTTCTCTTATCAACTTCAGTGTGTGCATGTCTGTCTGTTTCTGGCCTTTTACCCACTTATACACTTAATAATAAGTGTATATATACATTTAAACACCATGTTTTGCCCAATAAGCCACACTAATGAGTGTGTGTGTGTGTGTGTGTGTGTGTGTATCCTGTAACTGCATCCATGGCTTCCTCACTAAGGAGAGAGGGTTTCAGGGACGGGAAGATAGGAGACGGTAGGGACATGAAGCAACAATGGCAGGAAGAGCGTCCAGATCAAATAGAGATAAAGACAAAAAACATTCCTCAAATAAACACTAAACACACTCCTTTAACACGCTTGAGCGCCTGGGAAGAGTCCCTCCGCATGCCCTCTCTCATTAGATCGACTTTTTCAGGTTTTTGAGCAAAGAATGGTTGTGTGAGAGATAGAATTTTATTCTTATTACAATTAATTCAGAAATGATGGAATAAAACGGCCCGTAAAGCAGGTTTTGCAAATCAGCAGACAGCACACTAATGGCCACTAAATATGTTTAAATTTCACATTTGTTTATAGCTAGGCTATCATTCTGGCCACAACTAACTCAATTAAGTCAACTGTGATAGAAAGGCCAAAAACAGGCCGCTGACACACATCACATTTGGCACAACCTCCAGCGGAGACTAAACTAAAGCGTTATTTCCACAAGCAGAATGATAAAGTCTGCAGACGTGACAGTAGAGCTGTAAATAATAAACAGTGAGCGAGAGCGGGTTGTTGATCCCTCAGTCATCCTGTAGCAGGAGTAAACAGCTCAATTCCTCTTCCTGCCCCCTGCCCACATCTGTTTGACCTCTGACCCTGACCTGACAGAGCCAGCTTCCTGACCCGTGTCCATGCCAACAGCCATCATCTGGACCAACAAACACACACAATGCGACTTCACTTCCCACTGGCAAAGTGATTATAAAGTTGGCATCTTGATGGCATTACAAGCACAAAATAGTTTCATTCAATGGAGATCTTCTGAAAATTGGCAATGGAATTTAATATAGGGGCTGAATATCCATCTCGTTTACTTCTGAATGATACGTTTAGTCACAGACATAGTCTTGACTGCATGAGATGTTATTTATTTCCAGTTACTGTGCTGGGAAACAAGACGACTTCATTAAAAGTGCACTCTGACCCTTTGTGACAACATGCCCCAATAAGAGTGTTTTATCAAAAACAAAACCCTATATATTCCAGAAATATAATTATGAAACAAAAAACTAAGCAAAAACAGCTAAATTGTGAATTATTAGTGCATTTAAGTGTATCGGGTCTTCAGAACTCACACTAATATGCTGATTTGAGTCATGTCAAGTTTGTCAACAGAAAGTAGGGCTGTGAGTCTTCATATATCACAGTAATGTACATGTGAGGCGTCTTGTGGAGTATAAGGAGATACTCTTTCTGATGAAATGTCTCAGTGTGAATGATAGCTCTCAATGACCCTGACTGAACTCGTTACTGTAGGATCTGTCCGTGCTGTGTCTTCTGTCAGACAGCTTCATTATCCTCTGAAAACACTCATGCAGATGACAGATATGTGTTCTCATAGGCAGTATGGATGCCTCATGATGATGTCCAGGTCAGAATTAAATGATGGTATATTTGACATGACAGGAAATGAGCGACAGAAGTTAGGAGTACAAAAGGAGGAAGAAATGGGAAAGCCACACAGTACGATCCCACATCCGTAAACCTCGTAAATAACCCCAGCGCTTCCTACGGGATGCTTTATGAGCTTTCCCCAGCGCTCTCCAGCGCCAGACTGACTTCTCAATCTTTCACGTCTGAAACCCAAGGATCTTTCTGCCAGCGAGATTCCAAATAATAATGAGCGTTTATATTCGGGATACACACCACACAGAGAGAGATGCTGTAAAAACTCCTGCTGTGATCCACATGTTTACACTGAGTCCATTTTAAAATGGTCAAATCATTGACATGTACGTTTAGAATGAAGTAAATTAAGTAGATTCAGATAATTAGATTAATGAATCTCATCAATAAAATGGATTAAATATAATTAGAATCCTTAAAAAATGAAAGTTATTTTGAAATATTAATGAGTGAATGTATGCTATATGAACTATTCTAGATGTTCTATTTGCTGTTTTACTTCTGCAGCTGTATTTACCAGTCACTCTGAGTACTTGTCAATAAATATAACAAAACTGAATTTGAATAAAAGATTTATGAAACATCTGTTTGTCAGTTCAACCATACTTTACAACTGACGACGCCTAGAATACATTTTAGCAAACATACAAAACTCTTCCTAAGCGCAAATACAAATATGCTGGTTGGTTAGTTGCATTGGTGCTTGAAAGGATTACCTGGGATACCACAAGGCTCTGCTCAGGTAGACACCTCCGCTGCTGATTCCTCTTCCTCTGGTGGAAGACTCATACGAAGAATAACAGGTTAGAGCTGATATTCAGCCTGTGTTACAAGACAAGGATACAGATGAGATGGTTCATCTCACCTGAAGAAGCAGACAGTCTAAAAAGTGAAATGTTTGTGAAAAGTTTACCCCCCCAAAAAAACATACAAAGAAACATAGTCTGGCCACAGAAATAAACAGAATGTGCATGCGCAGCTGTAATATTTTGATGGGTTGATGGACAAAGAAACTGGAAAATGATAAGTTATCTAGAAATTATCTAGAAAGGCTAGAAATTTTAGTTATTAGTTTTATTAGTAAACTTTAATTTAAATACTTTCCCTTTTTTTTTTTAATAAACAAGTGCTATTTTAAATAACAATGGCATTTAAAGTCATTAAAAGGGCTTAATCTTTATAATTACAAGATGTCTTAAATCTGGGGGTGTAAAGGGTCTTTCACAGGGTCAGTTCTTCAGAGCGCAACGGCACGAGTTCAGCGTGAGGAATGAGAGGAACGGGTTTCATCACCTGTTACGGATAAATATTTATCCAAAACTGTATATAAACTGAAGCAACAATAAACTGTAAATGGGTTCAGGATTCTGCAACAAATGTTTGTTCGAGTTTTCTAGACTATTTTAAGCGGTGAAGTAAGCAGGATCCTCCGCATGGCTTTGGCACGCGGCCCTGAGCTCAACAGCGCCCCCTATATTCGACACTGTAAACCCGTGGTAGGACGTGGAACTGATTTGAGACTGCCCCGCTTAGTTTCACGTTCCCTTATCTCTCTCCAGACCAGGATATCATATATGTGTCTGCATCAGCTCAGGAACTAGCAGACATGTCTGTATTTTTTCTATGTGGAGTGGTGTATCAAATTAATAAAGTATAAATCCTTTAGTTTAAACATGCTCAAAAGCCTTTTTATGGTTCTGTTGTGTGTTTTATGTTTGTTCTGAGAATGGCCATTTATTTATGTATTTATATATTAACTCTTTCCCTCACCCGAATTCCTCCGCAACTTACAATATTCTAAATCAACACTTTCAGGTGATAAATACTAGGCTATATTAATAATATTATTATTAACTTTCATGTGTTCAACAATTAGAATATAAAGCTTCTTTTAAATATTAGTGCTAGGACCCAGAATCTGCCCCGGCTGAGTACAGCACGAGGATATGATTTCCAGGTGTTTTTATATTATATGAATGTGTCTTTCAAGAGTGATTCCAGAACGTTTTGCTGCCATTTTTATTTCAAGTTAATCTTTCCTATAATGTCAGATAAAGCAGGATTACTAGAATTTATGAAGCGTCTCTTGTGTCCAGCTGTAATCCTTTCAAAAGTGCCTCCTATTGTCTGTTGTACAGAGCTGAAACTCAGTGGAGGGGAGTAGCATGGTCAAGCTCTGACCAGAGGGGCACTTCTGCACCCTTTTTAGGCTGT
The DNA here is from genome assembly GCA_034779775.1 of Enteromius afrohamiltoni. Classification (NCBI taxonomy): domain Eukaryota; kingdom Metazoa; phylum Chordata; class Actinopteri; order Cypriniformes; family Cyprinidae; genus Enteromius; species Enteromius afrohamiltoni. Next base: position 4,199,855 of record JAUYWG010000044.1, read on the forward strand.
AAACAACTTTTTTTCTTTGTGCACTGAACAAGGGCTGGAGCACTTATTTTTGGACTCTCAAACTGCTCCAGATTAATGATTAATGATTTTTGTGGATCTATCCATTTAATGCACGTAAGATGCATTAATGCTGTCAGAGCATGGTGCCGAAGACACAAAGCAAGTTTCATAATGATACATTTATTTACATGCCCCACTGAACCTAAAGAGAGCAGTTCTGTGATTTTAGTCAAACCAATCAGGAGGTAGAAGCAGTTTTTTTTAATATCTCCTGTCCACTAGGTGGTGCTGCTCTGAAACTAGGCAGGTAGTCTCAGTTCATGCTTCTTATAACACACACCAAGTTTGGTCCCAATACACCAAACCGTTGCGGATATATAGCCTCGCATCTATTTTTGCGTGCTTTTCATAGAATTGATTCATACCTTGTTCAAGAGCGGTTCGACTAAACAACTTTGTTTTCACACATCGCCAGCATGTTCTGAAGATGATCTGAGCCACATTTGGTAAAAAATCAGACAAACCACCTAGGACAAGTCTGAAAAAAAAACTAGACCCCTCCACTGAGTTTTTTTACATTTGGTGTTTATTCGACTCGTCATGAGCCAAGGATTCAGAAGACAAGTTTGAGTTAGAAATGAACTTTCCTGCTTTTACTTTTTTATTTGTGTATTTATATTTGGCCTGATCTTGATTATTTCTAATGGTTTTGAATATTTGCCACACTTTTTTGGGTCCTACTAGCTAAACTGAATCCAGCTAAATATATCTCTAAGTTAGTTAGTAATCCAGAACCAGGGTTAATGCTAGCTGTAACCAGAGGTCTGAAGGAGGAAGGAACCTGTTGTTTGCTCATGTCAGTTCAGTTTTTAACTCGCGTCACACACGAGAAAGTGCTTAGTTTATTATGTAATAGTTTATTTTTTGCTAGAGATCTAATAACTGATGACACCAGAAGCCTCGCGCTTTTAGCTTCTAAACAGTGGTAGAATAAGTCCAGCAGGTTTTTAAGCTGAGCTTCAGAGCCCAGTGGTCTGATGCCTCGGGTACATCCGCTGCCAGGAGGAGACGAGCGCCAGCACCTTTGACATGCAAATCTGAAGAAGCGAGGAGGACAGGTGTCCGGCCACAGAGGCCTCTTTCACTTCTCCTCATCCCTCATTCCATCCGGACCCAATCAGACCACACACAGCCTCAGAGCATCACTTTTATTTCATCATGAAAAACCTTTTTTTGCTCAGATGTTCATTTAAGAACAGTTTGAGCGTCAATATCAAAATCTCAATATCAAAGTGACATGTTTTGGCGCGCGGCCTGTATTGAAATCAATTCAAACACTCTCATTCTCCCAGACTGCATTGCAACTTTGCTTTAAGAAGGAAATCTTTGAGCAACTCTACTAAAATGTGATTGATACGATTTTTCCCGCACTCATTTTTTGTAGATTAAATCTGTACAGATATGCCTTCTCAACATCAACGCATGCCACCTCCCTCAACAGAGCACAATTCTGAAGGGTTTGATAGACATGGAGCAATCACACAACGATCAAGCATGCATGCCAAGGCTCTGTTTGAGGTTCCTCGTGGTGAAAACTTCATCAAACAGTGTCAGTTCAATGAAATAACGCGATTCCAGCTCATTTTTTCAGTTTACAAATTATCCCAAAGAAAAGTACGCACACAGCTCAATCAATGAGCGCATACAAACGTGCTCGTGAATACACACATCTCCCATACTTACAAGAACCCATAGCAAGAGCAGAAATAAAATAGTGTTATTTACATCAGAGGAAAATATCAGAAAACATTTTTTCTGCATCCTACAAAAAGATTGTATGACGGAAATGTGCGAAACAGTCTCTTGGTCAAGAGCGTGACGGTCCGAGTGGAGCAGTCTCTGTCCAGCACAGAGCTGAGGACGCTTCTCCCCGAGGACTGCTTCCAGAAGATAAAATCTTTCTAGCAGAAGAGCGGGACTCTGTTTTTGGCACTCAGATAAATAGGTTTGTATATGTTTGGTGTTTTTCTCTGCTGTCAGAGAGCACAAGCTTGAAATGAAGATCTGCCAGAACAGAGATGTAGCAGACAACAGGGGGTTTAAAATAACTCGATACAGCCCCCTAGTGTTCAGGACCAGGAATCAATTCATCTGGGCAAAACATGATGCAAAGTCATCTTGAATGTAATAAGCTTCTTAATTACTCTGAAGAATATTAATATCAATAAAAGTTCAGAATGCACCTTAAGAGCTGTCTATAGGAGCATGTGATGTCAAACACTTGACGCAGGGGTTTATGGAAATGTGCAGGAGACTGATGCTTTTTGGTTTCTGAAAGGGATCTTTACAACTATTCACTTCACAAATGAAATGCAAGAATACCTCCTATTCAGTTGGACTGCATGGTCATATCATAAACTTAATGTGATTCATATTTGTCAGTCATAAATGAAACGGGTCAGATTTCTGCCCTCAACAACAACAACAAACAACCATAGCTTCTTTTTTTATTCATTTAATAAATGATGTACAAAGTGCACCGATTCCAAATGTTTCGAATCAGCATAAATCTGGTCGTTCTGAAAACTGATGCAGTTCAAAGGTGAAAGTTTAAAAGCTATAGGTTCAAATGTTTGAGATCAAAAGAAAGCTTTAAAACAATGAAATCATCATCAATCATATCCTAAATAAACCTTCGTTTACCTTATACACTGCTGTGCTGCGGATATGTGCGCACACACACACACACACTTAAGATTATGTTTATATATAAAACAATTGTATAAATATATAAATCTACACATGTAAATATTATAATGTAAAACATATATATACTATATGCATGTATTTATATACACCTAATAAATGTACACTGCACATATTTTATATAAACCAAAACCTAAACCTAGTTCCTAGCCATTCAGTTTAATACCATTACAGTAAGCTTACCGGTTTCAAGTATGACTGACTAATATTGATCAAACTAAGTCTATTATTTGGTCCGTTTGAAGGAAATGTTATAAGCAACATCTTAAATGTTAAAAAACTACAAAAGCAGAGGTGCAGTCTCCTGAGGCAGACTAGTTGCATCCATCTGCATCCAGCGCTTCACCTGGACATCCGAGAGCCCAAACACACACACACACACACACACACACACACACACACAGTTAAACCTCCTGCTGTAGATGGTGTGTTCTGGTCCGGTCGTGTCACGTGATGAATCCTGAGACAGGGCACAGTAAACATTCAGCGCTCAGCTCTTCACAGGTAGGTGTCGTGCTCAGTGCTGCTGAGACTCTGATTGGAGGCCTGCAGGGGCGTGTCTTTCTGCAGGGGCTGTGATTGGTTGGGCAGGGGGTATGGATTAGGAGGCGGCAAGCTGGTTTTAGCTCCTTTTATCTTCTCTGTTTTGGTCTTTTTCTCCGTCTCCGTCTTGCTCTCGGTGGTCTGCGGTGCTTCAATGATGATCGTGGGGTTTTGTTTGAGCTCCTGGCGACTGGGCGGCTCGGCGGCCATGATAGCTTTGGCGCCGTGCATTCTGGGAGGGGATTTACAGTGCAGCTCTCCGTGGGTCTCCTTCCAGCGCCGGAGCTGAGAGAGATGCTCCTTCTCTATGTCTCGCTCAGACACGGCCAGCTCGATGACCTGAAACAGCGGGGCGGTGCGGTCAGCATCAATAATGAACCTGCACAATGGATATTAAACCATCCTGAAGAGATGATTATTGCATGGCGAATCAAACTGTACTGAATAAAGCAGCCAGCAGGGGGAGACGCAGGCTGTGTTTGACTACATACTAGACAGGTATGGTCAATATAAACAGTGTCAGAGGTGGTACTTCCTTACTCAGCAACTCTCAGGAAATAAATATGGATGCGTGTCATTATTAATGCATGTCTTTAAACTCAGGTGTGTGATACCTCTTGCACGAGGAACACCTCCTGCATGTATCGAGGCTCAACAGACCGGAGCAGCTCCATGGTCTCATACTGGCCCTGGCACGCTTTCAGCTTCTCCTGAGATCCCAGCATGCACTTCAGCAGCACCAGACCCACACGGAAGATGATCTTCACTCCTGCGACACACACACACACACAGATATGCATGACCATCAAATCAGGTCGTTTCATAATTGATTGGTAATACTGCAGAACACGTGCGTCCTACTTTTCATTGACAAAAATGGAAGGATGGAATTAATTTATCATTCATCACTTTTTGTATTTATTTTTTTTAAATTCCCTTAACTTTCCATAAACTCTGAATAGACTTAACTGTATGGCAAACACGTGACATTAAGCACTGATAAATAAAACTTGACTAGGTTAAACGTAAAGCAGCGTGTGCAGGGGTGTGGTATAAAGACAGGACAAAGATCCCTCTGTGTCTCACCCTCACAGAAGAACATGTCCCACACGCGCAGGACAGATGCCCAGGGTAGCGTCCTGGAGAAGGCACACATGAACCACTCGGTCATGTACAGGATGGGGTCGATCTTGTACTTCTTCAGGTGCCGGTGGGCCACAGGAGACACGCGCTTGAGCAGAGCGAACAGGATCTCTCCGTCCAACTGAATGGCCTCCTGCAGAGAGGAAACAAGACCACTTCCCTTTCATTTTAAAGCGGCTCTCACGATGTAAATGTTTTATTGCTCTGATAAGCTCCTGTGATCTGATGCATCTCATTTCCATTGATGTGATAAACAAATTTTGTGACGGCAGCGATTCCCATGTTTAAAAGGTAAGAGGAAGCCCCTGGGGCTGAAGAGAGACGGATAGATCCTGATGTGGTTTTAATCTGATTGCTCAGGTCAGAAACAGAGCTGCTACTCCCCTGCACTGTGTGTATGTAAGAGAACATGAGAGAGATGAAAACATTTCTACAGCTCTTTTAACAATACAGAGAGCGCTGAACAGAATCAAACAGAGGGGCAGTAACGTAGCACGCCAAGATTAAAGTACAAGAGGAGCAACCCTTGAGCCGTGATCCCTCAGCAGAAACAGAGAGCATGAGCACTGGTCAGCGATGGATGGTGTGTGTGTGTGTGTGTCACTCACCAGGCCTGCGCTGTAGTATCCGGGCAGGTACTTCTCACAGATCTGGACCAGACCCCAGAACGCATCCTACAAGAGCAGAAGACCAGAACAGAGTGAGCTGAACTTTCATCATTTAACCCAAGAGATATCACAGGAGCACAAAACCTTTACACTGAATACTCAGCTCTCCATTGACGTGTGGTTTGTTAGGGTACATGATCTTTACTCAGTATCCTGATGGTTGTTGGCATTACAGAAAAATCAATAATTCTGACCCACTCGGCTTTCCTGTGCTGCTGATGACTGCTGCTGTGCTCCACAGACATCACAGCTCTGCTTTAACCCCATTACATTTTTATGAAAATACATCATGCATTATGAATATTATATATAAAGATTTCAACTGAAGTGTTACCTAGTGCTAGTGCTTTATACTAACACATAAAAGAGTACAATAACAGTATAAATCAATCAATAATTAATGAGATGCATTCAGAAGCTCAGCAAGGGCCATCTGCTGGAGAGGCTCTGGCTGACCTCAGCAGGCATGTGCATGAGCAGCACCGCAGCTATAGGAGCTTGAGCCTGACAGTAGCCCTCCTCGGGTCTGTGCAGGGTGTACGCCTTCAGCACCCGGAACAGGTCCTGCTGCCTGCACACACACACACACACACACACACGTGACAGAAGCTGTGGGGTGTGAACACAGAGGCCTGCGACTGAAGAGAAGGCAGACTTACCCGTGGCCTCCTCGAGCTACGAACATCTCGTGGAACGGAAACTGTCTGTGGAGGTCCTTCTCGATCACATCCAGCCATTTAGGATCGCCAGGCTGACTGTCCAGCTCCTGCCACATGAACACAAGTCAGGCTTGTTTATCTAGCGCTTCACACTATGATAATAAAACTTTTAGAAGAAGTGTTGTGCTCAGACTGCCTAAAAGGGGGTGTAATCATAAAAAAAGAAAGAAAGAAAGTCTCAAACGGAAAAACCTGAAATTTTCCCAGATTCTGTTCTTTCTTCACTTTCCCACCGGAGAGATAGAGCCACGCTCGACCTCTGAGTGACGGAGGAACGCCCTTCTGACAGCGCAGCTTCACCTTCAGAGACACACTCACATGTTAGGATGAACGTCTGGCTTAAATTAAACGACATACTTGCATTCACAAGCCAAGTTTACACGAGCCAGAGTTCATTTATAGTGCTGAATAATGCACTACTGCTCAAGAAATAAAGCCATATCGTTTCTATTTTTGTTTAATTGTGACTGGAACGATCCCCAATAACCGTGCCAGGCCGTGTTGAGCGGGATTACAGTAATTATGCACGAGCTGCTGAAGTCTCATTTAGCTGCTGGTAACTTCAGAGATGACTAACCCGGTGTTCTGTCTGCAAGGTTAGTCATAAACTAGAATAATCAAGGATATGTAACATTATTGTAGAGACAACACTTATGGTAATGGCTGATGTCTGAAGCACATGGACGGCCAAAGGTCAATATAAAGAAGGAGTTCTGTGCTCGTCTGGTCATAACTTTATCGTTTTATGAACATTAAAGTATTCGCTGAGGAATCAGAGCTCTTCAAGAACCAAATAAAAGCTAAAGACCAACCTTCTTGTGTTTTTTGGCCATCCACTTGTCCCAGCTGTTGAGCATGTCCAGCCACTTGGCTTCTCTCTGCCGCAGCACATCTGGAGGAACATCAGAACTGTGTTGAGAGAGAACAAAGAGGCATTAGATGCGAGCACACCCACACATACAAAAATCACACGTCAGCAAATCTAGGGTTGGGAACCGGTTCTCGTTCAGAACAGATCTGCACTTTTACAAATAAAAATAAGAAGCATATCTATTCCTGAATGGACACTACGTCTACTTCTCATCCCTATATATTTAGAAGATCATTCTTATACATGTATCCCTATAATTAAAGGGTTTTGCATTTGTTCATTTACACAGAGTCAGGAACTTTTAAAAGAGGGAACGTCACACAGATGCATCAGCTTGCGGACAGCTTTATCTGTTTTTGCAATTGAACTCTATCTATACACATTTAGACGCTCATCCCGATGCAGGAGCTTGATAGCTCTCGACCCGGTATGTCCACATCAACGGCACGGCACTGCTGAAAAGAGCACCGTGGGTGTCAGGTTCTCTCGGTGTAGGCGTCATCGTATGTTCACAGTAAGTTCTTCAGAGGGCACAACAGACACCACATCTTCAGCGACTAGTAGCAGAGCTTGCACAACGATAAAGAGTGAAGTTAATGTGGGAGGAGTGTTTATAAGTGTTTTGGACGGAGCGTGGGAGATTCTGGGAATCTGTCTGACTAAGTGACCCCAGCACCTCGGCCTGAAGGACTTTTATTGCATGCAGCGGACAGACACACCCTTAATGTGTAACTGGGTGAACAGAAAACTGCCTTTCTACATCAAACGGTAAAATAGTCAAGGATCTATGTAACGAACAGATGCGTGATTATTTCTCAATGGCATGATGAAGAACTCTTTCTGAGACTCCCGCTGCTATTAAAACTGATATTTTTATACAGCAAGACAAGCTTTCTTCAGACACGAAAAAGTCATGTGGTGTGACCTATACCAAAAAATATCCTTATGATTGGGTCACTCTGTCTTGTAAACAAGATCATATTTTTGTGGCAAGGCTCAGTTACAAAAACGCCCCCTAAAAGCTTATAAATTAATAACTCAGGATATTTATAAAAATGACTTACCTTGAAGTTCTGCTCAAAATATGGAGAGAAATCCATACGTACAAATAATTTAACTACATGTACGTTCTTCTAAATGATCTGGAATTAACCAATAAAAAAAGACATTCGTAAACGATATTTGCTTTTCTGTATGGCAGACACTTGTTGCTTATGATGGATGAAAGTTCATCCCAGAGATCCGCAGGTCAAAGGTCAGTGACAGGACAGACGTAAACCCCGATCGCTCGCTCTTGAAACGGAAAGCAAAAATACTCAGACGTGTGTGGTGTGTGCACAGATCTCACAGTCCAGGGGCCAGCTGCATAAATGAAGACTAATATACATAATTAAGACCTTAGACTAAGATACATTTTTATGTAAGTGAATGTGAGCGGTCCTGAGTGGATTACGGTTCGGTTCCCTTCCTGCTGCTCGCCAACACATAGCCAAGGCTCATCAGACAGACTAACTCTGACTGGCAAAATAAGAACTGAAACTGTCAATGTTAATATACTACAGGACTTCTGATTGGATGAGTCACGCACGGAGCGGAAACCACCCAAAAACACTGAATGGCCACAGAATGAGTCAGTCTGAACGGAGAAGCTCCTCTCAGAGCACATCAGGAGAAGTCAACACTGATCAAGCTCCGAACACCAACTGGAGCGCTGAAACGATCCCCAGAGGCTCGTCATCTCCATGGCGGTAGCAAACAAACGGAGGGAAACAAAGCCAAACAGTGAAATGTCATAAGTGACTCTCCACAGAGAAGGGCATTCGTCACGGTCAACTGTCCTTACTGCATGAGCACAGCCTGTAATGGCATTCAGCACAGAATCCTCTTTCATTCAATACTGCATGACAAGAAATGCTGTTTTCTAATAAAACTGCATAGAATTCTTCCAAGAGACAAAGCCCAAACTCATGCAGTCCATTGATCTCTGAAGAATGGATTTTAATATGATGCAAGTTTGGGGACGTTTTTCTTTGAACAAGTGGTTGCATTTATATAAGAAAACATACAATCAAATCAGTAACATCTGTAAATAGTATTTGACTTTAAATGCGTTTCAAAATGTCATTTATTTTCTATTTTCTCAGCATCATAACTTCTTTGAACATGCTGCTCGAGGAACATTTCTGATTGATATTACTGAAAACAACTGTGCTGTCAAATATTTCCCAGGGTGCTTTGGTGGATATTGAAATAGAAAGAATAGAACTGAAATAACTTCACTGTCACCTTTGATTCATTTAATGCATCCTTGTTAAATAGAAGTAATTTCTTTACAAAAAAAAATAGCGCTGTCAAACAATCAATATAATATATACATATTAGGGCTGTCAAAAATAAGGCGTTAACGACGTTGATAATTTTTTGTCGTTAATTGCGCCAATTTATTTAACGCATTTCATGCGCGTGCAGTGTGACAAATTATTTGACAGGAAAGTGGGACAACAGTTACGCCGGAGTAACTGCACAGTGCATCAGTGACACGTGGGAGCCTTTTGCGCTGACTATAATAAAAACTGAGGAGCGTGAATTAGCGGAGGCTTGTAAAGAACAGTTCCTGTCTGTTCCACGTAACGTTAAGTGGGACATCGAGGGCAAAACGACCAGCACTGGGACGTAAGCGGCGCGTATGCAGAGCAGGAGCAGCGCGCCGATTGTGCTAACAAATGCCTCTGGTTTTATTCCTTAATTTACACACACTTTTTACCAAACACAATCAATTACACGATTTTGTGGTAAAACGTGTTACTTTTCATGTTAACCGTGCCAGTTTAGATCAAGCGCAACGCACTTTATTCAGCAATAGAGGTGCAGCAAAAATAGACTCGCGGCACTGCTCCGCGCTGTGTGGAAGCTCTCATCCGCTAACATGGGCGCCAGCGCGAGTCTTGCTGACAGGTCAGGCTGAAGATAAAAGATTGCTCTCATTGCAAAGACAAATATTACGGTGTGCAGTATGTTTCTGCTTGATTTGTCTTGGTAATAAACAGACATAATATGAACATTATGTATCTATGTCCTGTTATTTATCTTTTGGTATGCATTTCAGAAAAAAATTAAATGGTTAGGATTCAGGTGTGGTTGCAAATAGTGATTAATCCACTGAAAATTCAGATTATTTGATAAAAAAATGTTATCATTTGACAGCCCTGATATATACACACACACACACACAACCTATATAATATATTCATATATTTAATATATAAACATTTTTCTGAAACTCATGCATGTGGTTGCATTTATACATGCATAAGAAATATACACACACACAAATATTACGTAAACTATTTTTTTTTTTTGCATTGACTAAAAAAGGAAAGGAAAGAAAAAACATAATTGAGGGCCTTTTGTTAAGTAAAAAAGTCATGTGTAAATTGCAAGTATTTCGTTGATTATACAAGATGTGTTACGCTCCAAAAAATGACGTAAGTGAAGCCTCAAGGATCAGCGGATGTGAATGAACGGGTTTCTGCGTGGGCCTGCTAAAACTGGTTAAAACAGACTGCGTGTCTTGGAAGACGATCTGATTTATTTTATCAGCAATTACAACGATTTAAACGCCTGGCTGCCACACTATCTCTGAAACAAACTGAATGAGTCACGGAGCTGAATACACTTGCAGGGAGGTGCTGCCAAAACAAATCAATGAGCAAAGAAGGGAAACTCCTGCGCGAGTCTACATACAAACACACTGCTGAACAGGGAATAAGACAGGTCCTTCAATTCAACAGAAGACTCATCTGATCAGTGTACAGGTGTCTAAACAGAACCCCGTAATAGCTGCAGAAGACCCTTACGTTTTATGATTTAAAAAACAAAAGTTTAAAATATTTATCAAATTAAATAAAAAAAATCAACAGTAATTTGACACTTTAAAACAATTGTGTACGTTATTTTAAAAAACAAGCATTAATATATTTCTTTAAAGTTACTAATTCATTCCGTTTTTATTCGGATTAATTAACATTTAATTTCTCTGCATTGCTACAAACGGCAGGAAAAGGAAAGCAAACGGTACCAAACAGACAGAGCTTATAACATTATATAACAACATCCGTTCAGTCTTACACGGATGGAGGGATGTGAGCTGACCAAGCACTTCTCAAAGCTTGGATTAGAACTACCTCTGAGGACTTTATAGACCTGTCGACTCATCTGAGCTCGCAAGAACTAAGACCTGTCCTCAACAAACAAACATGAAGGTGTAAAAAAGTGACAAACTCCAACAACAAAAAAAGTGCTTTGCTGAGCAAGTCATTACATAACGCTTAATCAGTAGCTCAAGGGCATTTGAGCGAGCATGCAAAAGTTTCACATTATAACTGTATTATATAATGCAATAATACGAATAACAATTATTACTAATACACTATTATAAATCACTAGCTTTTATGCTTAATGTCTAGTTTTCCCCTCCATGAATGTAACTGCCACTCACTTCTCTCCTGTGCTTTGCTGAGCTCCTCCTATGAACCCGTATCTGTCGGTCTGGGTCTGGGTCTCCGTGCTGACGAAGCCGTTGAGCTCGGAGTCTGAGCCCAGAGAGGAGCTCTCGTGCTCGGCCAGGCTCTCCACCGTGCCCCGCTGACTCTTGCTGTCCTTCCACGGCACTCCGTTAGCCGCCTGGAGCTTAGCCATGCCGGACACCAGAAATTCGCTCGCTTGTGGCCCAAGCAAGAATAACGCGTGTTTTGACACAGATAGTGGATCAACACACTGAGATTTCAGCTTCACAAGCTCCAGTCACACTAACGATACGCCATATCTGATGATAACGACATTAACGTGAAGTAAAACTCAGCTTTAGATGACCCTGACAGGCCATGGTGGACGTTTACTAGCCACATTTACAAAAAACACACAACATAGACGCATACATTAAGACATAATATTAACGAATGCATCAAATTAGCTTAGCCAAGTTATAATACACCTCTATCTGGAGGAAAAAAAATAGCGATTGACCAGTAATTTACTGGGAATCAAAGTCAATGAAACTGGACTTAGTGTTCGTCTTCTGCCGAATTCTGTCAAACAAATATGAATTGGAAGAGTTCTAAGCTAACACGCTAACCCGCCGTTAAAAGCGCAGCTGGACATCTCTCCGGGTAGAAGAATAAAACTCAGACTCACTGTGTTGTAAAGTCAGCATTTGTATCATGTTTCTGACGCCATCGTTTTAATCTTATTTCTCATAATCTGTGTTTACTGTGTTTGTTTGTGACTGACTCGCGCTACAGCGGCAGCCGCGAGCTCGAAGGGGCGTGGCTGGTCATGCGCAGTACAGCGCGCGTCAGAGTTTCATTATTATTATTTAGTTCCATCGCATATAAATACAAGGCACTTATAAAGCATGCCAGACAGAATAACAACAACAACGAAATAAAATAAACAGAAACACACACACAAAAAATAAATAACACCGGGGTATTTACATCACCTTAATTGCAACAATTAGGGGTTTTTGGTGCATAAGAAATAGCAATATGATGCTTATCATTTTTATGGTATTACATTGATCTAATTCAATTAAAGTGTTACATAATAATTTTAATATTTGAAATAATAGTTTTCTATTTTGGAGAGCTCGGAGGGACCAAGAAATCCTCAATGGTTTTCCAGTTTGGCTGCTTGCCATCGTGCTCAATGTTTAACCATGTATTGCCTTTCATTATACAGTGTGTTCCTCACATGCTGCTCTCATGAGGGTCATAAGAGAGTCACGGTGGACGTGCTTTTATATTCAGTTCACATGCATGGTCTTTCAGATGTACTGTGGGATACTGAAACGCCAGCAGTTTTAATGTATATCAGCTATATAACAAAAGAGATCTTTTTATATTTTAGTGCTAGAATACCCAAAAATAAGGCTCAAATCATACACACAAACAAAACATTATATATATGTATGTGTGTGTGTGTGTGTGTGTGTGTGTATACACATAAATCACAGATTACTGCTATTTTATAAGGGCTCTTTGTTGGCTTTAGTTGGTGTTTGTTATCTGTATTTTTCAGCATTTCCTGACAATAGTCATTCTTGTTTATTTTTCTACAGCGAGTCAATAAGTAAAGTCAGGTTAAGATGTAACGCATCACATTAGATTAGATTAAATAATGCCGAATATTTTAACAGCACATGTTATGGCAGCACTGCCATTTTAAACGCTTGGTAAAGTTAAATCTCAAAATGAACTAAAACGAAGAAGAAAAGTGAAGGTTAAAAGTTATGAGAATATAAACGAATGTTAAATACAGATCTCCTGCATTCAGCTCAGTATGAGTCCTGATATCAGAGGACTTGCAGGATGATAGAAATCTCTAAACTTCAGTGTTTATGGAGGGTGGAGAGGAAGGAGGAGAGTTCACCACATGGAGGAGCTCCAACCTCGAGAGAGAAGATGCGTCTTTACTGTGGTTTCTCTCTCCTCAGATCCATCATTTACACACTACCAGCGCATAGAACATAGTTTCATATTGAAGATTTAAGGTAAGATCAGTGTTGCCAACTAATTTTCCGGCTTTGTGGCTACACGTTTCTAAATCACGTAGTGACATCATTAGATGATGACGTCATTATGTAACCATGATGCATATCTTTGCATAGAATACGCACTGAAATCGCTCAAATTATCATCTGACATGTATTCATTTAGATTTATTTGTAAAAATAACATAAACGCAGAAATAAAATATAAACATATTTAACTGCATGTAAATATTTTTAGATAAAACATTTAATCATTACGCTTCACTGGTTAAACTACACGTTTACATTTTAAAAACAAGCTAAATTTGTTTGGACCAGAAAGTTGCTACCCAGATAGCACACGTACGTCTGCAAGATGTCTGTTAAAGATCTCTTGATCTGGAAAGCATCTGCTGAAAACAAACGTCTGGCAGACGTCTTACAGATGTTAGTTTTACATGCATTCTAAATCATAAACATCTTAAAGACATCTTATAGACGTCTATTTGACATCTAAAAGGAGACGTCCCATAGACGTACTGCAGATGAGCAAACAACCTAAATAATACGTCTAGCAGATGTAATGCAGACGTCAAATAGATGTCTCCTAGATGTACGTGTGCTATCTGGGTAGAGTAAGTTAACCCTGAGAAGTTATTATTTTATGTGTGTGCACTTTTACATCACCATTTCTCCTCCTTGAAGATGCTGTGTTTAATTTTGTCATCTAAATGAGCTGATGCTGCTTTGCTCTGAACGTAAGGGTTTCCAGGAGATCAGGCTCTGTCCAGTCTTACACGTGTTTGTGTGTGAGACCGGTCCAGGCCGGCGAGGATGAGCGGTGATCACCGTCATGTGCTGTATCTCTCCGCGAATAAAGGATTAGAGATAAGGTGCTGCAGACAGATGGCTGAGGTTTGCTCAGCAGGGAGATCCACAAAAACCTAGCCATCTTAAAACATTTATCACACGATGTGTTACAGATCATATTGGTCCCAAACTAAAGATATTCAAAATGTTTTGGAGGTATTGAAATACTAAAATAGTATAGAAATACAAACCGAAGACACCTTGGAACACATTCATTTATTTTTTAAATAAAAATATTATATTTGGTTTAGTACATATATGTTACGGTTGATCTCTCACGGCGCTGACACTGAATCAGTGATGACCCCAGCAGACTACAGCCTGGAGGAGCCATCACAACACCGTTTATATTTTGAATCGTTTAGGCTCTGTGTAGAATATAATACTAACTGTAGACAGTCATATCTGCTGAAGACTCAACTTCTCCAGTTCCTTTCATTAGTCCGGTGGTAAGACACAACCCTAGTTTGAGTCACATGCCCACAGCACGTTATGTGACTAAACGCACTATTTTATCCTACAGTGTACCAGCTGGAGGGCACAAACTCTTCTAGTACTACCTCAAAAGTAGTTGTAATTGACCATGCCAATCAAGAGTTTGTTGAGAGAGGGGTGTGTGATTGGTGATATGTGATGTGAACTCAGACATTTGACAGTTTCATGCACAAAATGAGCTCATTTCATTTGATGCCTGCTACAGGTCTCTAAATAGTTGTGACAGGGTCGTGTTTATCACGGTGTAGCATCTCCTCCTCTTTCCAGAACAGTCTGAAGACGTCTGGGCGAGTTTCTGAGTTTCTGGAGTTTGGTCCCAGTCTTGCCTGATATAGGTTTCCAGCTGCTGAAGAGTTTGTGGTCATCTTTGATGTATGTTAAGTTTAATGATGCTCCAGATGTTCTCTGTAGATGATAGATCTGGACCGCAGACGGTCACTTCAGCTCTGGACTCTTCTTCTAGAAGTCCTGCTGCTGTAATCGCTGCAGTGTGTGTTTAGTGCTGAAACACACCTCATCTGGAGGAGCATGTGTTGCTCTAAAACCTTTATGTACCTTTCAGCATTAATCGCTGGAAGATCTCCTCTTTAGCCCGGGGCGAATGTGATTTACAGCAAGAATGTAAAATTTGGACTCGTCTGACCACTTTGAAAGAGTCTATTTTAAATGACCCTTGGCCCACAGGACACGACGGCTCTTCTGGAGCTTTCACATACGTCTTCTTTGATCATGATAGAGCTTTACTTGTCATCTGCAGATGTCTCTGAGGATTGTGTTTACTGACAGTGGTTTCTGGAACTATTCCTGGGCCCATTTAGTAATGTCAGTTATCTTCATTAGTTGCTAGATGAATCTCTTTTTCAGCCCTCTGCTACCCCTGTAGAGGGCATCAAATTCGAAATTTAAAAGAAAAACAAACATTTGTTGTGTTCTCTATGTTCTGTTGTGATTAAAGTATCGGCTGATGTGATTTGAAAGACTTGAAGTTTTCAATTGACTCTAATAATAATGAAAAAAAAAAACCTAACATGCCAAAGAACACAGAAAAGAAAGAGTCGAATATTATTATGTTTTCTTCGCACACAAAAAGGTATTCTCTTAGCTTTATTAAATTACGGCTGAACCACTGATGGCACACGGACTAATTTAACAATATCTTTACTGCCTTTTCTGGGCTTTAAATGTGGTGGTTGTGTTACTGTCTCACATATCATCAAAAACATCCTCAATTGTGTTTATAACATGAATGAATGTCTAATGGGTTTGGAACGATATGAGGATGAATTAATAACAGAATTCAAATTTTTAGGTGAACTATCCCTTTAAATACATTAGTTGCGCAATTAAAAGAGTAAAGAGTACAAACACTGACACAAAAACCACTCCAAGTTTTAGTATAAATACTATATTTTTTATTTCGATTTTTTACAACTTGGAAAACATATTTACAGGAACTTTTCTTGCATTGTTACACTGTACACACAAAAAGTGTAGTTCTCATTCGGACAACATCTGAGAAGCACCATAGAGAGAAGCACAGATGACACAAGCAGAATCCAGGACACCCAGACGAGACACGCAAGCTTTGCCACACAAAGGCCTCTGGATGGGACAGTATGAGATTTTAAGGCGCCAATGGCATGTGGATTTGTACGATGGTTCACACACACAGATCTGAGAGGCATCCAGTCACTGTCAGCACAACTCAGGGAGGCAACTTTCCCGTCTTCAAATTACGATTGCTCTAGAACTGATAAAAGCACATCTGACCGTTTTGGACAAGCCGTAACAAGAGAATGTGTTTGTTGGACAGAGACCGAACAATATGCCAATTTTATGATGTTCCACACCTTTTGTATGATGTTACAATCAGATGCATTTGAAAAAGCTTTTTTTTTTTTTATGGGGAATGTGATACTACATTATTTTGTGGCATTCCTGATCCAAAACATATAAACCAAAAGCTTTCATTACTCCAGGAAACTGTTAGCTCCGCCTTAAACTCACACCATTGGTTGAAAAATAGAAAAGTAAATTGCAATTCCATTTGTTGGTATCACACACACACCACCTTTGAATAAAATGAAAATATAGCTAAAACATTTCCAACCTAGATCCACATTTAGTGGATTTCCATCTCATGCATCTAGAAAAGCAGATTTGAGAAACGATGGTGATTCCGGCAAACGATTCGACTGCGCTCTTTGAGCTGACAGGGAGACACTGGGTAAGAACACCTTGGTCATGCTGGTCCTATGGCTTTCATTACAGATTACACAACGTGGATCGAGACGTTGATTTTAACATGACCATAACCCATCGCACGTATCAAAAGACCCCAGTTCTGGTGGAATCGTGTTGCAGGCACAACTGAGGATCTGTAGATGAAGAGCCAAGTCACTGTGGGACACGTCAAGAAAGCAAACCTCACTAAACATCAACTTCCATGTTTAAAAGCTTAAAAGACTCATAGGCTATGCGTTTATCGGTAGGTCCTCCATCCTGGGCATCTCTCACAGATATCGGAGAAACAAAAAGACCTTTTAAAAATCTGTATCGCTTTAGGCTTTCCCAAACCCATATATAGTTAATGCTTCTCATAGAATCAGTGTTTTATTTCATCCACACTCAACGGCCTGCATAAATTGTAGCTTTCATGAAAGAAGCTCGCCGTCAGCGCACCCATGTTTTATTGTACAGGTAAAAACATTCATATAAATAATGTAGTTACTCACACAGTTATCGTTTACCAAATTAAAGCAGCACATGAACGTGGGAAAGTTCTCTAGAACGCATCTAGAGCGACACAGGAACAAAAACAAAAAGCATTGGATACCCTTCGATCCGTTAAGAAAAAAATAACCCAAGCCTCGCAAGGGAGCACAGGAAACACCTCGCGGCCAATCCCAAAACACCAGCGCTCCCTGACTTCTGCATTCTGGTCAATCTTGTCCACTAAAAGCTAAGTATTTATAAAAATAAAACATTTACTGTATTTATATACCTGACCTTTCAATTGATGAAAAGCATTGCCAGATGCTAGCCATTTGTGCGTGTAGACGAGGGGTGAAGTCATGTAAATATACATCCAACACAGCCAACATCCATCGTCCCCGTGAGCAAGAGGATCTGTCTGAGGATTGAGACGCTCTCTGCTACAGACCCTAGTCAGGTTTACGCCAGGGACATCTTACAGTATAAATTTTCATTTTCGCCAACTTTTTATTGTGTTTTTGTCCACGTAACCCTTTTCAGAAAGCCGTTTTCCCAGCTGAATGATCGGTTCGCTGTTAAACCGCACAATCTACCCTACAGTGTCAGTTTCATTCCGGTCAAAACATTAAGGGTCAGTTCATTTTGGGTTGAACTATCCCTTTAAATATGGCACTACTCTGACTAAAGTCTGCACAGTTCAGATTCTGTCTTTTATAACCAAACGCAAGCTGTACATTTAATCCATCTCCTTCCCGCCTTTGAACTCACGATCCATCATCCAAGACCGAGTGATGATGTAGATGAAGGTTGCCTAACTAGAGGTAGATTATGCTGGCTGAACAGAACTAGCCAGCACATCCTAAAGCACTTGCATTTCCCAACAGGATTAAATCTAGCCACGCCTCCTTAACTTTAACCTTAACTTTTTTCCATTACAGCTTAACCAAACGGGACACAAAAACAGAGGCACTCCAGCTCAACCTCTCTCTCAAGACATTTAAACGTATTATTTGCACAAGCTT
>JAUYWG010000044.1:4247874-4262483 GCA_034779775.1 Enteromius afrohamiltoni
CATCTTAAAGACATCTTATAGACGTCTATTTGACATCTAAAAGGAGACGTCCCATAGACGTATTGCAGATGAGCAAAATAACCTAATAATAAACCTAAATAATGCGTCTTGCAGATGTAAATGCAGACGTCAATTAGATGTCTCCTAGATGTACGTGTGCTATCTGGGGTGTCATTTAGGCGAAAACTGCATATTATGTGCACGCTAAACACGTGTGTATCACAAAAGTCAGTTTTTGCATATCAATCCCTGGAGTTTTCATTTTTAGCATTTTCATGAAGTGTTGAGGAGTCTATTCCTATGAAAAATGGTTTAATTATAGTAAAAGTGTAGAAACCACGTTTTTATTAATTACCATTTGTAGGCTATAGTTTTACCACAAATACCATATGGTTAGAGTAGGTAATCTTTATGGTTTCCACATAGTAGCCTAACCATGTTTAAGAAGACCGCTAGTTTTCGCACAGGATGCTGTCGCAGACCTACTTGCTTGATTGGTGCTAAAAGTTTGACGCTTCACAGCTTTTTCATGTGTGAAGAAGAGATAGTTAACTTTCATTTCGTGGAAATTGAGTTCTATAAAAATGCCCACTCGTGTGAAGTCATCATCGCATCACTGAAAGACAGCAAGGTTGGGATCTGTTTATTTGGACTTACTTTCTAAAAGAGCGCAGGGCATATATGAATAAAGCGACGGAACACATCAAGCAGACGAGTGAGTTTCTCCTCCCAGAGAAGCGTGCCGGACCCGGCTGCAGGTAACAACGCCGCCTTTGTGAGCGCGCTGGAGGCGGAGGCAGCTCCTGGGTGGGGTGGATCGGAGGATCCGGTTTCACCGGGAGTGAAACACAGCGGCTCGCCGCTCCTCCGCTCACTCTCCCCCGCATGCTGCTCCTGCGCAGAGCGCGCTGTTCTGGACGAGTCCGGACTCTGACATCTCTTCTTCTCTGTGATGCTGGTAAGCCATATTCCTCACACTCATGCTTTCAGAGACAGGCTACAAGCACTGGTGTTTCATATAATCACCCTGTCAGTTATTCATTCTGAAATTCTGTTATGAACAGTTATTGAATGGGGGCTAGTTGTCACAGGGATTGCATGTCAAGACATGAGTCCAAAGTCAAGTAAATGAATGCTTTTCTGTATCTTAAGTTTTAATAGTTGGGTTAAATCTTCTTAAATGAGCATTTTATTGTCCTACTACTTATGCCTACTAAAATGACAGAATCTTCATATTTAGCCTATTTTTGCAAAGTAACTAATGAAAACATTAAAGCACACAGGCAGTTATGCAGTGAAGAAAATTTGAACAGTGTCACATACTGTGTAACATGTTTTTGCTGTTTCATGTTTCATAACTGCTTTAATTTAGCCGTGAAGCCTCTGAAGGCTGTTGGCTCCCTTGCGACGACTTACCCCATATAGTGAGACAACATGCTGCACTATAGGATCAATAGTGTGCTAAATGAGCTGTGTCTTTCTTCCGGGGCAATAACGGTGGAAGTGTGCAGTCTCTCTCTCTGAAGCCAAGTGTATGTGACCAAACAGAAAGTGACTGTCAAATATTGAACGTGCTCGTATAGAGAAGTTAGTTTGCTCAGGCGAGTTATCTGAGCGCTGTAGGGAGCAAGATTTGAGCAGTCTTGGCAGATCGTTCATCTCAGGAGCTTACCCAAGAGAGGTACGCTCAGCATACTGTTCAAAGGCTCAACTGTTTCAATCAAACATACAGCAAAAACAGCTGATATTTTAAAAGAACTCTTTTAATCTATTTTAAAATGCAGTTTATTCCTGTGATCAAAGCTGTATTTTCAGCATCAGTACTCGCATGAAATTGTTTTTTTTTTTGTTTTTTTTTTTTTATGTATATAAACAATAAGTTCTGCTCTCCTTGTTGACATCAGATTGGATCTTCTGATTGATTTGAGTAAACAGCTGATGCTTTGGCACATGTGTGTTCACAGGAGTATGACTGTCTGCAGTAGCTTACAGTGTGGCGATTCTCACTTAAACTGTCAAACTCTTCATAACATGTGAAAAATATGCACGTATATTCCATAAATATCTGACAGTGTCTGACAGACCTTGTGCGTTTGAACAGGGAAAATTAAATCATTGAGCATCTTTTTTTTTTTGCGCACTAAAAGTAGGACTTCCTTGTAAAAGCTGGTTTAATCACGTTGGACTTGAATAATTTGCTCTGAAAAGGAAATGCAACTTAAAACATCCTCCAAAAAGAATGGTTCCTTTGGATAAACAGCGTTGTGCTCTTTAACAGTTGGGCCGTCTGCTTCCTCCGTGCTAACAGAGTGATGGTTATTGCTCAAAGCATGGCACGTAACATTAGTTAAAGTAGTTGTTTTATTCGTACGTCGTGAGTCCAGATGCTCCGTGTCTAGATCTCAATGGCAGCTTTGAATCGAAACTCATTTTGCTATACCGATGATGAGTAATGCCTGCTCTCTGATTACTTCATTTTTTCCGTGCAGTAACGCACACTTCCTCTCAAGCTTATTAATATGATCAGCTGTGTTCTGTAGGTGTTTATTATACAGTATGCAGCAGTGAAACAGATCAGGGCTAATGCCCTCACAATACTGCCATGCAAACTCAAAGGCTTATCTAAAGCTTGTAATCTAAATGGAGGCTGAAGGTGAACAAGAAATCATAATAAGACTGACTCAGTAATGTCAGTTTGGGATAAATAATGGAGGACAACATTTTTATTTTATTATTTAGTTCAGATCATTCAATCATTTTTGGTGGTTCGTGTCATGTAACAGAAGGTCAAACAATAGAATATTCACATATTCAGTTCATAACCCTAGATGTGTGCGATATGAACTCGTGATTCTGAGCTGAGCGCACAAGAGAGATTGACATCTTGTTTTTCCTCATCCGAACTGGGAGATATAATCTTAGAATTGAAGAAGAATGTCAGATTCTTTGTATGATTTTGTTCCATGGCTTCCATAGACTGCTAAAACTGTGATTAACTTCCACTAAAGACCCCAGCGTCATCACTCTTTACACTCAATCAGGCTGTACACAAATAATATTTCACCGCAATAATATTAACGATTAGTGAGGTGCTTTGTATCTGAACCCATCCCCAAAAAACTATATATGTAAATAATTCATTGTGATTAGTCACATTCAAAATAATAGTTATGTTTACATAGTATATATGTGTGTACTGTGTATATTTATTATGTATATGTGAAAAATATTTACATGGATATACATTTTCTTATATTTATATATATGTGTGTTATAATATAGAGAGATATTTAATAACATAATAAATATACACAGTACACACACATATATTTTGTAAAGCAAAACTTTTATTTTGAATGCGATTAATCCATAATGCAGCACTAACAATAATGCTACAAAAATCTAGTTTTACACCAAAGATTTTCATTAAACTGTTTTTTAACAACTGCAAAAATTATATTTGAGTTGAATTTTTATTCAAACCTCTTTCAGTAACCACAGTTAATCTGAAAGATCTTTCCATTTGAGTTATTCTAGACCGCATCCCCCTGTTTTTGACCAGTTCAATACGGCCATAACATAATAATAAATGTCATGACTGTATCGTGATTATTAATTATAATACTAAGACGACTATGACAATCGAATAGTAAGGACGCTATGAATTAAAAAGCTTTTATTTGGACAGGTTGCCGATATATAGTTTTATGCACGGCTCGTATGGATAAAAATGTGTAAATATGTTTTATTACAAAAGAAGTTTTTCTGAATATAGAAAACAGTCCTGTGATGTTTCTCTCAGAGGTGTCCTCGGCTCTCTCCTCTCTATGGCAGTGTCCTGCTGTTTTGGGCTGAAAGAAGCATTCGGTCAATGGAGGCTTGCCACAAAGCCTTTATACAGAGGAGGAAATTAAAAATCAGCCTGACGCGTCACTCTGCATTGCTCGTAAAATATATTTAGCTTAGATTCATAGCCTCTTAATATGAAAGAAAGCCTTTGTGGAAATTTTGGATTTAGCGGCATTCAACAATAAACAGTTCAGACGCTAGTTTTATTACGTTTTTAAAGAACTGTCGACTTTCTGCCTTTAGGGAAATAGAAGGGAGGGTTTTTTGAACAACACCAGAAATCAAACCACTTTGAACCCACTGAATTTCACAATACAGACAGAAAATAAATCTGATAGCAAATACACATTTCTAAGAAAATAAACGCTATCAGGCTCTATGAAGCCTGCGTTGATTATAAAGTGAAAGGTTATAATATGTTTTATTACACGTGTTATAATATTTACTTACTGTGTGCTAGAAATAATCATACTCTTAAATCACAAATACATAAATATTA
The DNA here is from genome assembly GCA_034779775.1 of Enteromius afrohamiltoni. Lineage (NCBI taxonomy): Eukaryota > Metazoa > Chordata > Actinopteri > Cypriniformes > Cyprinidae > Enteromius > Enteromius afrohamiltoni. Next base: position 4,252,223 of record JAUYWG010000044.1, read on the forward strand.
TGAATATTCATGAAATGTTATAACGCATTATGAGGCTTTTATTATGTAATTGCAATGCCTTAAGGATACCCTTATAATGTATTATAAATACAGGCTTCATAGAAAGTCAACTGTCTCTTTAAATGCCTGTTTATTTTTGATCTTGGAGATCGATATTGTTAACTGGCATGTAGATCCAAATTAGTCCTATCAATAAGAGAAAGATGTGCTTATTCATGGAGGATCAAGTCAAGAGCAGTGCATTATGGGACGCAGTGTTGCACATATTCAAGCACTCAGTACATTAAGACATGCGGTGCACAATACACACTGAAGGTAAAGACAGTATGCAGTGGTTTACAGTATCTTGTACATTCTACTGGCGTCTAGATTCCAGCGCAAGACTCAGAGGATCAGTGGTTGGGCAGGGTATTTCTTTTTTATAAAGACTTCAGGCTTGAGAACATGTTTTATGAACAAGTGCCCTCCAATTGTGGCTCAGATGTGGGAACGTAGTGTGTGTTTACTGGCTACGTGGTAAACCATAATCTGTCAGCACTCATTCTACACACTTAAATACATATTTTAACGATGCATTCTTCCTTACACCAGACAAATAGGATATTATGTATATAACAGTCCGCTGTGTGTCCATCCTTCAAAGACTGCATGGAATGAAGACAAGTGTCCTCTAATTTTCCTCCTCTGGGTGTTTTGAGGGCGTATCGTTCATGTTTTTTGACAGGAAGTATGAAGGGCTTGAATCAGGAGGCAGCTGGAGCTCGGAAACCTTAAACTGAAGGAGGAGCAGATATTTTGTGGTAATGAGAGGCCGCGGAGCGTTTTTAAAGCGCTGACATGATTTGAGATGTGATTTGTCGTGTGCTGGTCACAGAAGGAGTATGAATGGTGGTGGTGTAAGAAGAGGCGTGTTTGAGGACAGGGCTGGGTTTAAGACCAAATTAAATCAAAAAGTTCGTATTCCTGCTCTCATTGTGAATGATTCATCGACAAACAAGGTTTGTCTTCAAACCTCTGAAATTATTTTTCCAATGACGTCATCCACCCCTTTCCTCCAAACACCTGTCAAATAGTCTCTGTCTCAAAACTTACATTTCCTTTCTGTCTGTTGGGTACACAGCATCCTTAGTGAAAATAAACCTCCCTCTGACGCACTGTTCACAGTAACTTTAACTCATTCAGATGTGATTTCAGGAGAGTTTTGCTCTGGCGTGATGCAAAGCTAGGGCTACTCTGGTAAATATAAAAATACATCAAATAGTCTATATAGTAATTAAATCCTTGGTTAGAACCATTTGGTCTGTATTTGGTTTTAAATGACTGGTAAATGTTATAAAAAAGTGATGCATGCATATTCTGGTGAGCTTAAATCATTGACCTTTAAATTCACACAATGACCTACAAAAGGTCAGCAATGTGGAGCATGTGCCAAAAGTTTTTGGTGAAAAACAAAACAAAAAATCAGTCAATCAATTACAAGCCAAAATGTATTTACATGCATATATTTGTATTCACATAATATCATATACAAATGTATAAAAAGATTTCTTACAGTATATACATGCGTGTATTTCTGTATACAAAATAAATACATACACGGTAATACAACACAAAATGTGATGTGTTAGATGGTGAAATAATTAATAATTAATAATTATAAAACATAACATGCTAAAATATAGGGAAAAACAGAATTCTACAACAAAATTCTGTAGGCTATCTTAGAAAGATTTGTGAAGTTTAGAATTAGCGTGTTGTTAAGCTAACAACACTATATGACTATAAATATGCACATACATTGGGTAGGATTAATCATTTGGACCCTTAACAAGCTGTATTGTCCAAATGAATCAGTATTTTCGAGTTGAATCAGTATTGCCCAACTGAATCATTATTATCCAGCTGAATCAGTATTGTCCGAATTAATCAGTATTGTCCAGTTGAATCAATATTGTCGAACAATTGAATCAGTATGGTCCAATTGAATCTGTATGGTCAGGTTGAATCAGTATTATCCAGATGAATCACTATTGTGAAACAATTTAATCAGCAGTTGAATCAGTATTGTCCAAATGAGTCAGTATTGTCCAGTTAAATCAATATTGTCAAACAATTGAATCAGTATGGTCCAATTGAATCAGTATTGTCTAGTTGAATCAATATTGTCCAAATGAATCAGTGTTGTTGAGTTGAATCAGTATTGTCCAAATGAATCATTATTATCCAGCTAAATCAGTATTGTCCAGTTGAATCAATATTGTTAAACAATTGAATCAGCATTGTCCAAATGAATCAGTATTGTCCAGTTGAATCAATATTGTCCAAATGAATGAACTCCTGGTAAAATAAAGTCTCACACTTTGTTTTGCTGTCATCAAACGTCCTGTTTCACTCAGAAATGTGTCACAAACAGTTGTAAAATAGTTTCCTGTTGATTTAAAGGCAGGCCATATGGTAGGTGTAATCTGGGTCACACATGAGGAGATCCAGCTTAATTAAGGGGAATGAGAATCACCTGAGGCCCAGAAGGACATCAAAGAGTCCTTTCTCTCTTTCTTCTGCTCTGTTTCTCTCTCTTTCTCCACGTTGTTTTCCGTGAGCAACACCTGGAACTGTTTTCTCTGACACAGCAATGAAACAGCAGGGCTTGTTGCATCTGTGGACTCTCTTCTTCTCTTTCTGGATATCCCACCTTGTTAAATTAGCCTCTTCAGACAGTTCCTCTTCAAAGACATCTCTGCAGCCCTCTGGGGAATGATGATGACGTCTTACAGCGGAGGAGAAGAGGACAGCAGATACAGAACTCCTGAAAATGCGCACAATGGGTGTAGAATAGACACTCTTATTTTGCGCCAGTGGTTGTCATTCTGCAGCATTGCTCCATTACACAATCCCAAGCATCCATTATTTATATGAGCATTGACAGTTTAAAGGAGAGTGGTGGATCAGGAGTTTAGACGAATAAAAAATATGAAGCTCTTTTATGTTCCTCCTTGTTTTTTGGCGTCAGCCTGGTCTTTGATGATGTGAGCTGCTCTTAGATGGATGTGGACATGCAGCTGGGGCTGTCTAATTTAATAAGAGACACACAGGAAGCTCATGTCAGGTGGCCTTTGGACACAGGAAGTGGTCTGATTAAGACATAAGTTGCTGCAGAGAACAACAACTGAGAGATGGGCTGTTGAGGGTTTTCTCTGTCTTTCATCTTTCTGTCTGACAGTAGAGTCATTTTCATACGTGATGCCAGTAAAGTACTGCATTGTAGTTGAGGCTCGATTTCAGCAAAGAAGGCAGAAACTAGTTTAAATAGTATCTACGCACACATTTATAATACATAAAGTACATTTCTAAGAATTTGATAGCTCTAACATATATCAAATTATTAGCTTTGCCTTAAATACATGTGCACACATTTTAATCATTATTTTCCAAAACGTTTTTCCAGATCAGCATCAATGAATAATTCATAAACGATTGTTTTTGGTTAGTTGCACCACATGACATGAATTAAAGGTAAAATCTGATATTTATGAAATTAATTAGCAAGCATCTTATGATGTTGTTTTATTGTTTTTCAAATACTAATAAGATGGATTGAGAAAAAAAAAAAAAATATATATATATATATGCATATATTGTGTTCATTTAATGAAGCCTTTTCCCCTAAACTGTGATATTTGGATGCCTGTATCACTGATATTTCTTTATTACTTTATGCAACCCTCAGAAATATGAAAATAAGCTTGTTTATCATATTCATATGTGAATTTGCACAGTCTCTCTGTGTTAAAGCCTAAACTATAGAAGTGTGAAAAACACACAGCCTTGTGCAGCCGACACAAGGGTCAGCAAAAGCCTCTGAAAATGAAAACTGCAAAAGAAGGGAAAAAAACACACACACACTCACACACCATTTCCTGACAGCGCACCACAGCCAGATAGTATAACTGTAGCTGAGTCTGCAGATCAGGGCTGCTGAGCGTAATTGAACTAATGTAAATGCACCGGGTTCACAAACACGCAAGAGCTTTTACTCTGATTAAGATATTTGTAGGGTTGTAGGGAAATAGCCACCTGATACTGAGGTTTATGGTTTTTAAGCCATTGACAGCACTGTTGTGAAATGTTGTGTATGCAGTCGTAGTAAACCTAGTCTAGTTTATTTCTGCTGGAATTTATCTGGTGTGTTGTTGGTCTAAGAGCTGGTAGATTATCTTAGACAGTGTTACGAAGGGACTGAGGGTCGCTGAAGCTTTGTTTAAAAAACAGGCAGAGTCAAACAGTACAATCCACGCGAAGGCAAACGAGTAGTTCCAATAACAAAGTGAGGGTCACGGCAGGCTGCAAACAACCAAAAAACTAGAAAACAGTCCAAGGTCAAAAACAGAATGAAACAAGGAAGACATGAGAACAAGGAACAAGGGTATGGCTTTGCAATAACCAGCGTCTGAGACAGGGTGAGGGCTTCTTTTAAGCTAGACAGAGTGGAACACAAGACAGAACCAACCAAAGAGAACAAAACACATGCAATACAACGAACCAATCAGAACACGACACATGGGAAATGTTTGAGTTCAGGTTGGTTTTTGGAGCATTGTTCCTGGTTAGTCAACTGATGACACAGTTCAGACCAGATAGAAACCAGCCAGCATGTTCCAAAACTGACATAAACACAGAATCGGCCATCATCTAAAAAACAGCCCTTCACGAGAAGCCTAATCACAGCTAAACAGCAGCACTCTGTATTTGAAGTCGTTCTTTCTTGTTTGTTTGGGGTTGTCAGGCTCCTCGGTGTTGTGTGGTTCGTGGTCTTGGCTCCGGTGTTGAAGGCCGTGGTCACAGCGGGCAGAATGAATCGCTGGCAGACTCATGCGGGGCTCGTCCTGGCGGCTGTTCGAGCGATCTGGAATAGCGTAACATGCTGCGAGGGATGTTTTCCCTCAGTCATGTATGAGCTCTTAAATGAGAAGAAAAGAAATGAGAAGATTAGTCATTTTGTATCACCACCTTGAGAGAGATTCAGACGTTGAATGTCATCTATTCTAGTTATTCAGTAACAGACGGCTCCTTGCTGTCGTATACAGTATCTAATACTGGCAGGAGATTGAATCAGCCCTTATAGAAAATGATGGGTAAGTGACTGAATGAATGACTTAATAATTGTGTGATTGTATGACGGATTGATTCCTTGTGTGAATCAATCAATACTTGAAAGAATACATTAGGTAATTGAGTAAGTCAGTGGATGAATGAAACCGTGAATGAATAAGTGATTGAATCACTCTTCAAGTGAAAGAATGGATGAATGAATGAATGAGTAATTGAATGAATCACTCAGTGAGTGAGTGAGAGAAAGAATGAATCCGTAATCGATTGAAAGAATCAAGCAGTGAGCGAAAGATTGAATGAATCAGTAAGTGAATGAATCAATCAGTAAAAAAACGAATGAATCAGTGAGTATATTTTTGTAGTTGAATCAGTCAGTGAAAGAATGGATGAATAAAGTATTTAAGCAGGATAGAAATGATCAATTTTCAATGAATGTAAAATGTCAAATTTAAAATGTAATAGCTGAAATGTAATATGAAAATAAATATACTTTGGGTTTATTGGAGGTCTTTTCATATTAGTTTTATATAGTTGCCTTGTAACTGTTGCATTGCTCACATTTTATTCCCACAAACACTCGTGTACAGCCCACACCTGTGATGAATTAAACTCAAGGAAAATGCACAGAGAAATGCTCAGCTCTTTTTCCTAGTGTTGCATTAACTTCTGAGTAAACGTCCGTCTCCACTCTCTGTAAAAAAAGTCCTTCGACCTTAACATGAATGCAAGATTCAACAGAATACATTAGTGAGTGAAAGAAAGTGATTAGATGAACCAGTGAGTAAGTGAATGAGTGATTGAAGAAGTAAGTGAATGAATGGATGTAAAAGTGATTGGATGAATAGGTGAGTGAGTGAGATGATGGATGTATGGAGTGTTTGAATAATTGAGTCAGACTATATTTGAGTGCCAGTGTCAGATAAATAGAAACCCCCTCCTCAGAGCTGCTCTGTGGCCAACTCTCCTTGATACAGTCCAGTATTCACCACTAACATAACTAATCCTTTCATTAAATCAAGCCTCCCACTAACCTATAAAGGGCTAATTGTGTGGTGAGTCAGCACACACACACACACACACACACACACACACACATATTCCTTATATCTTTTACCACCACAGCTCTCCATCTTCCTAAAACAGTGTTTCTGTGTTTTCCCTCAGTCACACATACACATGTGTTGGTGACTGCTTGCATATGTGTGCATGTGTGTGTGTGTGTGCGTCTATGAATGCTCAGCCTCTCATGTGTTTGCTCAAACTTACAGAGCGCCTGTTCATCTGCAGTGTGAGTTGTCAGGCGTGTTCCCATAAGACTGCTTTTAACACACATCTCTTATTTTCACACATCAGTGACAGTGCTGTTCTTCTGCACTCGAGTCATCCCAAAATGCTTTGCTTGGCTGTGTAGGTCCTGAATATAGACCTTTAGGTCACTTTAAAACAAATGCAGTCTGTTTGCTAACTAGCTAGACTGACTCAATTTTGTATTTTTAATGGGATGATAACACCAAGCTATCAGTATTGATGTACTTTGAAGTCTGACTGATTAACATATAAGAGACCTTCATCAGCCTACAGGGATCTTGTTCTACACAATACAATCAGTTTAATCTCCTTTTTTTTCTCCTATTTTATAGTGTAGATCAGAAGCAACGGCTGATGAAACATGCAGATTAAGGAAGTCATACAGACTGCCTCTTTGGGCTTTTCAACAACGTTGGACCTAAAAGAAACAGATGGCTGTCCAAACTAGCGTCTAATGGCTAAACCATCAATGAATGGTTTTCTCTTTTGGGCGTTTGGGAGCACTGTAGAATGGAGGATCCATTCCAGACATTCTCTCAAGGGTCTGTCACGCTACCTCAGTGAAGAATGAGCAATTTTCACAAGGTGGAGATATGTGCGTGTCGCTACTGAACTGGTCCAATGGCTCATTTGTCTGGAAGGAGAACTAACGGGACCCTGAAGAAGAGGAAGTGGCCGTAACTTGACCCATGACAAAGTATGCGCATGAAGAGCCAGGCTGAAGATGGGAATGGACAAAACTTGCTTTGTGGTCTACACCTGGGAAATATGAGACTATAGTCGACACAAAACAGTTCTTCTTCGTTTTAATCAAAGACGTGCCCTAGTGACTCTAACAAGCACTTCTGGCATGGTAATCAGAGATGCCCCAGCTTTACTGAACTGCATCATCCTGCCTGTCTTGTTGTTGAGGTTGTCTGCTGGGATGCTGCCCAGGGGTCTTCTGGCCTGGCTCTCTCGAGTGGGTGTCCTGTTAGTGGTGGTGTGCTGCTGTCTTTCCCTTCTTTACGTCATCACTTGCAGCCCTCATGCCGATGAGCCCATGGCTGGGCAACCCCTGCCCAGGGCTGGAGGGATTGCTATGCCGGGCGGTCCGAGCAGGCCCGGCGGGGTCGGAGGTGCTCCGATCGGCCGGGAGGGCTTTCAAGCCCTTCTCCAAGAGCGTGAGGAGCAACACCGGCAGCACATCGCCAGCCTGAAAAAACAAATCACTCAACTCAAAGAGGCTTTGCAGGAACGGAGCGAGCAACTCAAGGGCATGCAGGAGTCTGTAGAGAAGCCGGCTGGGAAGGGGACAGTGGGCGACATGGCCGACGAGCACAGTCACAGCGACCTGCAGGAGTTCCTCCGCAGCCAGCTGAGCCGGGCGGAGGTGCACTCTGGGATAAGACTCCCGAGTGAGTACGCCGTGGTGCCCTTCGAGAGCTTCACCTTGCAGCGTGTTTACCAGCTGGAAATGGGCTTGACCCGTCACCCCGAGGAGAAGCCGGTGAGGAAGGACCGCAGGGACGAGCTGGCGGAGGTGGTGGAGAGCGCCCTGCGTGCCCTCAATGCTCCAAATCAAGGTGGAGACCAAGCCAAAGCCAGCAAAGTCTATACACCCTCAGACTTCATAGAAGGTAAGAATTATGCAGTACTTGCTACTCTGCTCAAAATCAGTGCTTCAACCGTGTATAAAATTAGTGTATTAGTGTACAACCATGCATAAAATACAGTGACATGTTATTTTCTAGGAACACGCCAATATTTTTGAAAATAGGCTCATTTTCCAACTCCCCGAAAGTTAAACGGTTAAGTTTTACTGTTTTCGAGTCCATTCAGACATTCTCTGAATCTGATGGTAGCACTTTTAGCTTTAGCTTAGCATAGATAATTGAATATGTTTAGACCGTTAACATCAAAAATATGAGTTTCTATATTTTTCCTAGCTGGGGACTATTTTCAGGTGCTGCACTACTTTCATGACACTGCAGCTAAGTTCCTTGATCATTACGCCAAAACTCTAAACTCTGGTCATTTTTCAGTAAGATGCTAACTGTTTAACTCTAAAGGAGTTGGAAAATTAGCCTATTTCCTTAAAGGTCCAATTGCACTATTAATTGGGGGGTGGGGGGGTATGGTGATGTGATCCAAAGGTGTCTATACAGTATAATAAACCCTGAATAGGAAAACAATGGGCATTTTACAGCACCAAAGCATTGAACACGCACTGACTTCTGCGCAATGTGACGAGGTACACAGAACAGGTTCTGTTGTCTTCGACATTAAATCATAACACGGTAACGTGTGATCCGTGTCATGGCAACATTCTGTAACACATACTCTCATTGTGTGTTAGAAAAAATGATGTAATAGTCCTCTACTTTTTTCTAGGGTGCATTTTACCCCAGACAGCCAAGTGGGTGAACGAAAGAAAATTCACAAGAGCAACAAGATTTGAAGCTCATGGCAGACGCCCAAGAGATTCGCACTGTGATTGGCTAAATGTTCGTTCACTCAAGTGTAACTAACAAATCAGAGAATACGGGCGGAAATAAAACGGGCGCTAGGTCAAAAAAAGTGCGGTGGACAGAATCACTTGTTTCTAAAAGTGAGGGGGACTTGTCCCCCCCGTCCCCCCGGTTGCTATACCCCTGCATACAGCTCCACTGGGAAACTCTGCATGGACCATCGATAAAGCTCAGAGCTAGTCTGACTTATTTAGAGGAAAGCTCTGAAAGTAATTTCTGAAACACTGAAACAAGAGTTGTACTGTGCGCTTCTTGTATCCTTAGAAACTAACAATAGAGCATCCTGCAGCCGTATGCTAACACGCTAAAGCCAGGATATCCTGTGATGACTCTAGAAACGTACACAGCTGTTTCATGTTCAGAGTTGTCTTATCTCGACCGTTTCCTCCAGAGAGAGGGAAGCATCTCAGTGGTTATAGGCACTACAGGAAATACATTATTCATGTTGCTATGCACCTTGTTTAGTCATAAACAACTGTTCTCAGCAACAAAAACCGAAGTGCTAGAAGTGAGATTTGCATGAACAAACTTTCCAAGGCTAGTTGAGTGCAATGAACACTTTTCCGTAACACTGTAGGAACAGTTATTCACTATTAACTATTACTTTTCTTTCAATAAACTTCTAATGTGCTTTTTATTAGTGGTTAGTGCAGTAGTTATTAAGTTTAGGTATTGGGTAAGATAAGGGATGTAGAATAAGATATGAATAATTACTACTATTAAATGGCTAATATTCTAGTAATGTGCATGCTGATAAGTAATGAAGAGTTACACTAAATTTTGAATTTTCATGCTGGTTTGTTGCTGGTGACTAGAAAAACAAGCTTCCAAAACACACCATAAATCTTAATATGTAGAATAATGTATTAGAAAGAGTGCTGTAAAATATTAATTTATCACTGTATTATACACTATTATTATATTATTAATGATATTGCCATCATTGATTATGTACTGGGGTGTGATTTTTTTACTGTAAACGGTCAAAAAAGTTTTATTTATATTACTTTATTTATACATTTATGAGCACATAACCCAACACCTGTCCCTAAACCTAGCATCAGTTAATAAAACACAAGATAAACTGGCAGATACAACTACCAACATCATTTTTAATTCTTCCGAGGCAAAAGGATTGATCAGCATCTCTCTGTCCGCTGTGACTCATCGGTGCTGCAGCTGGATGCTGCTTTGCACAAATTTAAAAAATGCGGCCAGGAGAATTCTTTGTCAGCCTTGGTTGTAAAATTCTATTGGCTCTCGCATGTCTCGTGACCGATCGCGTCATGCTGGTGTGAAATGTTATTGGCTCTTGTGTGTCTGCTGATCGATTT
>JAUYWG010000044.1:4270722-4287863 GCA_034779775.1 Enteromius afrohamiltoni
TTCATTCTGTGTGATTTAGAAGCTTGTTTCCTCACGGAGACCTGACTAATGACCCACAAGATCAACATTTACTGCTACTCCTATCTTTGTGGAGACAATCGGTCCTCATAAGGTGATAAACACCAGGTGCACACACACACACACACACACAGATAGATGGATAATTTTTTATGGTTATTTGAAATAATTCCGTTCTGTTATTAATGCATCAGCTGCTTCGTCATGTCCTGAATTCCTCCACACTGATTATTTCTAATGTTGACCAGCAGATTCAGTTTACTAGTAAAAAATGACATGTCACATTGTTTTGTCAATGAATCAGTTTTCTTGCAAGTAAACATGGACGTTCTAAAGGGAAAAGCATTTGTAAATGTATTGCTGCAGCAGATTATGCATCATATCGTAAGCAAGATGAATGATTATGAATCCATGAATCAAACCCACTTGGAATGCCCACAAGTTCTGACACAACTCTCCGCACATCATTTTTGTGATTTATGTCTCAGAAAAATCACTGAGAAGAGGGAAACTGCTCACAGTTGCTGTTCAGATGATTCTGCTGTATCTGACAGCGTCTGGAACTTTATTCTGCTCTGGACGACTGCTCGTTTGCATAACGCTGAGCTTGACTCACATTCTGTGGTCCACGAGTCGTCACATCAGTTCAGCTTGATCAGATCTCTGGTACACATGCAGGAGTTATTTCTACTTGATCATTACTTGCATTTACTCTCAGGACACCCAAGATCGGGATGAGTTTGTATCTGTGAACAGATTTAGAGAAATGTGTCTCAGCGGTGGATGCTCTGCAGTGAATGGGTGCCGTCAGAATGACAGTCTGAACAGCTGATAAAAACATCACAATAATCTAAAATCGAAAGTAATTCTAAGTGAAAAGCTGCAAGTTTATAAGAAGCAGATCCATCATACATTATAAATTTAAACCATTGCTTCCGGACAAAAATATAAAAGAGCGTAATATAGCTCCTCCAGCTAAAAAGTTCATATTCTGTTGTCCTCTTACATCAAAATCCACTTATTTGTTTTGGACTGTTTTTAAACAGTGCTTGATCTGATGTGTATTTCTCTCCAGATTCGAATTAGATTACTTTTAAACTGGAGAAATATTGTGGATTATTATGCACTTGTATTTTGCCAGAAGCTTCAAACTTCAAAATGTGAGGTTAATGATGGATCTGCTTCTTACAAACATGCACTTTTTCACTTCTCCAGATGTTCACTGATGGACTGGAGGGCTGGGGATTATTGTGATGTTTTTATCAGACTCTCATTCTGACGGCACCCATTCACTTCCATTATTGAGACACACTTCTACAAATCTGTTCTGATGAAGAAACAAGTCCAGACTTCACAGGTCTTGGTACAGCTGGACAATTTGATCTAATTATGCACATATATATTCTAAATATATACCCGTTCATTTGAATGATTATAGTGTATATATTTTTAGGTTAATTAAGATAACACTTTGTACTGAAACTGTATTAGAAAACCACTTAATAGCCACAAAATGTTCTTGTCCTTGGTTTGCAAGTTTCTTTTACTCTTGATGGACTGAAGATAGTGGTGTTTTGATCCCGAATACGGCTTTAATTAACTTTGAGAATATCTGTGCATGTAGTTCTAGACATTAACATATTATCCACTGACCGACCTTCTGTCCAGTTCGATGCTGATGCACTGATATCAAACACAGAACTAATAGAAGCGCCTCAACTCATGTCAGGTACACCTGATGTTCTGGGCAGTGAAAAGTGTCCTTTCTGATCTGTGTCTTAAATAGAGCATTAGCATCTGAAATTAAAATTTGTCAACTATAACCAAACAACTTGACATGACCTTTGACTTTAGAGTCATAACATTGTATTGCAGTTTACACAACAGGAAGCATTCGTTTTCAATTTCGAATTTGGGGTTTTCATTAGTTGTCAGTTATAATCATCAAAATTGAAAGAAATAAACACTTGAAATATACCAGTCTCTGTGGAATGAATGTATACAGTATACAAGTTTCACTTGAAATAGTGAAATAAATCAACTTTTTGAAGATATTCTAATTGTATGACCGGATCCTGTATAAATGATGGACTGTTTCTTCTCTTGAAGCTACTCACACTAATTGTAAATATGAGCTCTCAGATATTCTCTCCAGATTTAGCAGACCATCACTTGATCACAAACAGATCCACTGGAGTGAATGGGTGCCGTCAGAATGAGAGTCCGAAAGAAACGGTTTAAAGTAAAAACACCTCAATAAATTTGTGTCTTACAAACCCCAGATGTTCACTGATGGACTGGATTGGTGTGGATGTTTTTCTCATCACTCTGATTCTGACGGCACCCATTCACATCCACTGCTTTCTCTTAATCTGTTCCCATGAAGAATTTAGAGTTTTGTGTGCCCTACTCCTTTAACAATCCTAAGATCCTTCCCTGCGAGCGGTAGAGGTAGATGTGAGATCTGTATCTGCCGGGCAAAGTGAATCGATGCACATGAATAATTTGTGTTCATTTGAGAAGGGGAAGAGAGGAGAGTGTAAGTAACACTGCATTATACAAACCTGGCTGACGTGAATATTGATGATGCATGAATGTAACAGTCGTTATGAGATATCCACCTTTAAACAACACATGCCAGGATAATATAAGAATAGTTTGTCTCCAGAATTGAGCTTGCTTGAGCTCTTCATATATGTGTATATACATACAGACACTACTACATAAATACTGTATGCTGTATATAATCCAGTCTCAGTATACATGCAGTGTGGCACGCTGAAGTGAAACGGAGACTGCTGTTGGAATGAATAGTATTCTAGACAGTCGCCAGCCTCTGAAAACAAGTCAGTATCACAGAAAGAAATATTTGGAGTGTTTTTCTGTCTGAATATCACATGCTCGCTGAAACGCCTCAGGCTCTATTCCAAATCCGTTCCGCTAATGTGACTTAAATCAAATCTTGTTTGCCTACTATTAGTAACTGCCCTAAATCTGCAGCGAGCGGCTCTTCAGCTTGTTTTGGGCTGAGTACATTAACGTTCTCTGCTTCTGTGTGTGTGTGTAAAAGCACTCCATGGGTTGCAGCAGTGTTTCCGTGGGTTATGAATCTCGGTCAGAGAAAGTAGGAGCTTTTTTTTTTTTATTTCTGTCAGACATGCTGGCCTATATTTGTATCAGGCCAATAAGAGCAGCGGGGCAGGTGCTTTACAAGCATTTTTAATGTGTTTTATGAATTCTTGTGGTTCCAGTATTTTATTTTACTACCATTTTTGTCTATATGCCCTACATATACTATTTATATATATATAAACACAAAAGAACAAGCTTGATTTCTGCAACATCTCTCTCCTGTAAACCAGTGTGGGTGCTGCATTGTTCACGATTCAATGATATAAAGGAAGTGTCTCTTCCTGTTCCTGTTGTATATGGCTTTAATAGCAGGTATTATCTGCTCTGTGTGTGGTGGCATCATGCTTTTATATATCAGCTTGGCTCCAGCCCAGCACATTACACTTTAATCATCTTTGTGTGTGTGTGTGTGTGCGTGGCTGATTGTATTCACAGTCACACGCACAGCTCTGAGGATGTCTGTTCTTGTCTCTATCTGTGAGAAATGATGCGGGTCACGCTGTAAAATCTGCACTCATCATCAATCGGAGCACATCTCTCTGCTGTCACAAAACACTCATTTCTCCATAAAACGCTAGGCTTGTATGTTCGGTGCAGCTCGGTTTTGGTGGCAACGTACTCTTGTAAGACAGTCCAGTGTTCTGTTTTATTTACACATTGCATCATGCATAACCAGTTTTTCCTTTAACTGATCATTGCATGTTTTCTGCATTATGGCAGACGTGGTGATGGCTGTGTTCTTGGTGTTTCAGGGAGCTGAACTTCCGTAACTTCACTCTGATTCAGCTGAATGAGGAGTTTTCTCGAGGTCGAGGGCTGGATGTGGGCGCTAGAGCTTGGAAAGGAGGCAATGTGCTGCTCTTCTTCTGTGACGTGGACATCTTCTTCACAGCTGACTTCTTGAACACATGCCGCCTGAACGCCCAGCCTGGTGAGAGAACTGAGGAGTGTTTGGCCATTCAGACATTTCAAAATGACGTCGAAATAGCAAACTAAATATTGGACCAGTTGACATCTGACTGAAATGCAGCTAGAGCTGTTCTCAGTTAACAACTTCCTTTTTCCAGCCACGTCTGTACTGATGTGAATCAGGGTATTCAGTCAGTCTGAATCACTTCTCTAAGTGTGGTCTAATAGACTAACCACAGGTATCGAGATCAGCTATTAGCAATGCTCAGACACTCTATTCCAGGTTCTTACTGTGAAATGTTTGGCTGGAATAGAATCAGTCTCGTCATATCAATGATTGTGTATGTGTGTGCTACTACTCAGAAAAAGAACTTAATACAAGAGTGCATTAAATTGATCAGAAATGACATTAAGGACGTGTATAATTAGTTATTTAAATTAGAAATGACGTGACACTGGAGTAACGATGCTGCAGTTTCAGCTTTACATCACAGGAATGAATTAGGTTTTAAAACTGTGGCTGATTAGAGTTTTTCCAGTGAATCGATCGAATTAGTCACTCGCTTACGTTACCCCGCAATATCATTTCAAGTTAAAGCTGTTTGATTACACATAAACTTTAAAGGCTGGAGTTTTGCACTGATTTTATGTGTTTTACACGCTTTATTTAAAGGTGTCATAATACAGAGAATTTCCCTAATTAGGTACTTTAGTAGCAGATCATGTAACTGAGTCATGGATCAGTTCGTAGTAACGTAGCTGTATCAGACAGCTGTTATAGTTATAGTGCAATCTTCAGGCAAGTCTGTGTAATTACATTGTATAAAGACTGCAGCACACAAGTATCGGTGTAACAGAGAATCAACAAATGTCTGACACTAGCTGTCTGTTACGTCTACATCATTACACACTGAGCTATAACTTGGTTACATGGTAAGTACACTTTGTTTTATGTACAACAGCTACTACTAGGTAATTACTCTGTATCATGGACACCTTAAAATAAAGTGTTATGTTATATTATATTCAAAATAAGCATTTTTAAGCACTACTGTATTCTGATCAAATAAATGCAGTCTTGGTGAACATGAAAGACTTCTTTCAAAAGACCCGAGCACCCCAGGCGTGTGTGATGTGATGTGTGTGTGATCTGACCGTGTCTCAGGGAAGAAGGTGTTTTACCCGGTCCTCTTCAGCCAGTATAACCCAGCAGTCATCTACGGCTCTCAGGATCACGTCCCTCCTGTGGAACAGCAGCTGGTAATGCAGATTAACATGCTTCATCTCCTTTTTGTGATTAATTGGCACATTGTGATGAACACACATCGCTTGCTTGGCATCGCTGCTCTGAAGGTGTAGATAATAAAGGGCTTGATTGAATTCACTGATAATGCAGAAAGCCGCTGCTGATGTCGTTAGCTTAAATATTTATTACTGGCATTATTTACTCAATCTCAAGTAGTTACAAATCTGTAGTAATTGTGCCGAACACAAATGAAAATATGTTGAAACCAGGCTGTTTTGGGTCACTATTCTACACTACGCTATTTTCATTGTTTGACTTGACTTTATCCTTTCAGATCATGAAAATCTTTTCATTCATTTGTAGTTTTGACAGTAAGACTGATTTATGTAGTTGCTGGCAGCTGGGAGCTTTATTTACATTTGACAGTAGCAGACACCTCTAACAGATGCTCATCGGGATTCATTCTTTTACAGATCATTAAGAAAGACACTGGCTTTTGGAGGGACTTTGGCTTTGGAATGACCTGCCAGTACAGATCTGACTTCATCAATATAGGTAACGTCCTCTGGAGCAGAGTTAAATTCATTCACACAGATGATGGTTAAATGACTGTAAATGAGTTTGATCTGTAGCCAAATCTAAAGAAGTAGCCTAAGGTCATCTAGAATGTGAAAAGCACTTACTCAGAGGTAATATAATGAATGAGTCAATATCAACCAGTTCCCATGACTTAACCGCTGTCCCGTCTAGACATGTGTGACATCACGTGATATAAAACAATAAGTGCTGATGATATAGATGCTGATGTTTGGTAGAGTATGAGCATTTCAGGAAACACATAAATGTAGACGTCTCAGCAGACTGAAGACAACATGCATACGCTCCATCAACACTTCATCTGTACGCACTATTAAACACAAGCTACATCATGTTAGACTCTACTCTACTGGCATCCGTTTTCTATTTGAATTACTGTGATATAAAGCGCATTATTTCAGTCTTCAGTGTCATTTCTGATGTTGTGCTGCTTCGTGGAAGAGAAATAACATCATTCATATAAAGAGATTTGACTATTTACTGTCAGTTTTGATCAGTTTAATGTTTGCGTTTTATTGCTAGTGTGACTAGGAAGCCCAAAATGAATAAATACAGAGATTCCTGAACACAAAACTACCGGAACAGCTGTTTGTCCCGAGGGAAGTTCAAGCTTCCCTTTAACAACAACAGGAGATGTGTGTAAACAAAGTGTTTCTTCAACGTTTTCTTTCTGCGGACACATTATTATTATTGCAGCTGGCCATATTAACAATACAGTCAAAATATGTGCTCTGGTTGCTTTAGAGAAAATAGGAGCTGTGAGAAACCTCTCCTCATTTAGACTCGAATCTGGGTGGCTTTATTTATTTTCCGGAAAAAAGTTCGTCACCAGACTTCATTGTATGGTCAAAAATGATAAATGAAGTCAATGCGAAAAAAAACTGTTCGTTAAAGAGGGGAAAAGATCTTGCACTAACGACAATAACTAGGGGTCGTATGATGCAATTTCATCATCAAATTTCACCAAAGTTTTACTTCCTCTTTATTACAAGTTTCAAAACCAAGGAGATATTCTTTATAAAAGCTATGACTTGCACACCCTCCTAAAACGACTCCACGTCACAGAGGGGGTTTATTTTCAAACTCCACCCAAATGTTTACAAAGAAAGAAAGAAGGCGGAGCTATTATTCTGTCTGTAGTGTTGCTGCGGGCGCCATGTTCTGGAGACGCTGTGTGTCGTTGTGAAAAAAATATTTTGGGGTGAACTACGGCGTTAAGAATTCATATTGAGGAACATTTTTACAGTGTATGATGGAACAGAGAGTTTTAATTGCATTTAATGACTTTAATAGTATGTTATAATGATTTCAGTATCTTCAGAAGGTAAACGATTTCAGTGCTTGATCTCCACCGCTGTGTTAATTACACACATTCTGCCGGTCTGCTCCTCTCTCAGGTGGTTTCGATGTGGACATCAAGGGCTGGGGCGGCGAGGACGTTCATCTCTACAGGAAGTACCTGCACAGTAAGCTGCTGGTGGTCCGGGCCCCGTCCCGGGGGCTCTTTCATCTGTGGCATGAGAAGCACTGTGCTGACCAGCTGACCCCCGACCAGTACAAGATGTGCATGCAGTCTAAAGCCATGAACGAGGCTTCTCACGGCCAGCTGGGCATGCTGCTCTTCAGACACGAGATCGAGGCTCACCTCCGCAGACAGAAGCAGAGCGCAGCTAAAAAACCTTGAGTGTGTGCTCTTACGGAAACATTTCTGAAGCCTCGTGACATGGGACGGTTTTTGTGCTGAATACTCACTAAAGCTTAGAAAAAGCACCATGGAATTATATTACTGAGGAAAGTTTTGAAGAACTGCATCACATCACAGAACCAGGAGACTGAATCGAGATTTGGACTCAATGTTGACTCCTTGAATATAGCATAAGAAAAAGTGTGCTGCGTGTTTCTGAAATAATACTGATTTTGAAAGAAGTCTCTTGTGCTTAAAAAATGTCCATTTATTTTAATAAAAATACAGTAAAAAACATAATGATACAAAATATGTATGCTTCAAACAAATCCTATTCATCAGAAAGTCCTTAAAAAACAGCTTCAGCATCGATAATAATAAGAAGCGTTGTTATTAATAATCTGAAGGATCATGCTACGCTGAAATCTTAATGATGCTAAAGATTCAGCTTTGTGCAACAGGAATAAAATACATTAAATCTGAAAATTATACATCACATTATTACCCTTTTGATTCAGCTTCGGTGAGCATAAGAGAGTTCTTTAAAAAAATAAAAGAGCATCCTGTACATTTTTCAGAAGATCTACTTTTGTGTTTCACAGAGTAAAGAAGGTAGTTTGGTTCTGCGTGGCACTAGGACGAGGAAATGTTGACAGAATTCATTTCTGTTATGCATGAGAGGGGAAGTGAAGAAATTATACTGTACTGCCTTCAGAGAAGAGCTGGTTTGAGTCAAACTCACTCACACACACACACACACACACTGATAACCAGGAGACAGAGGAACAGAGCAGCAGGCAGACATTCCCTCAAGACATCACAGTCATGTGTGGGTGTTCAGGAAGGACCTTCAAGTCTGTTTGGAGATGCTCATGATGAGTGTGTAATGATGAACTGCTGTCTTCTGGGCTGTACTACAAATCACGCTCGGACGAGACTTTGTTTCAGCTTTTGTTTTGTATTTTTTTAATACACCAGAGCAAATGCCTTATTGCTATTAATGTTGGGAGTACGTCATCTCGTAATTGTGAATGGATGAGTGAGAATGATTGATGATGGCCTTAATGCATGTGTAGTTCTGACAGATCATGAGAGCTGCGTTTATTACCCTTGATTTATGAATGCTGCGGCGCCACCTTGTGAACCTTCGTTATTCTCAAAGTTCGAAGTCGAGTTAAAATATTGTTTTTAAAGAGACAAAGAATTCATATTTGAGTGACAGTTTCTATACCAGAAATGTAGTTTGAAGACAGTATTTGTAAGGGTGTTTATTTAAGTGATTCTTCCAAATACTTTTATTTGTGCACAAATTCTTCAAACTGAGCTAACTTGTATTAAAGTTGATGCCTGCCGGGTATATAAAAGACTGTGGGGTGCCAAGCACCCTGTATATCTCCTAGTGCTGTAGAATAGTTTCATAGAATTATTTATTGGGGGATTTGTTTTTTTACTTCACCCCCAAACCTCAAAGCCTGTATGCTTATGTATTCTTTAAATATTTTGTTTCGGAACGAATTCTCTCTGATTTATTGTAAATGAAAATATTTTTGTTGATAAAGCAAAATAAAACGAAGGGAAAAAACGCTGATTCATTATTTACTAAAAACAGAATCGACTACGAATGGAAATGTTTTGTCCAGACATCACCAGTAGGTGGCAGTATTGCAGTATTAATATAAATCAGATTATAGTCTACATTAGAAGTGGATCTACTTTAATCAAAATTGTCCTGAAACATCAAACCAAAACATCCCTGATGTACTTTTTTGATGCACTTTGATGCATATTTTGTACATATTTGGCTTGTCACGATGATTACGGTTTTTAAACATTTTTAACAAGATACTATTTAATATCTATTTTTATTAATTTCATATGGCATTGTTTGTGAAGAACACCACTAAATGGCTCAACAAACCAAACACATTTAAATAGTCATGATAAAACTGCACAATTTGGACATGAATGACATCTGAGTATTTTTTTAATTAAAAACTACATGTTCAGAATGTCTATAAAGCACTGTTAACTGATTGCACATTTCTGTAATTAAATGATTAATTGTTACTTACTTCAAACAACGTAAACATAATGCCCTCTATTTATATATCTCACAAGCGTCTGTCTATAATCAATATTATTATTAATAATAATTAAAAGACTTCTGGAAGCGGAACATTTTCTAGCTGCTGAAAATACTAGTGTTCTAATAATTTTGTCTGTATGAAATGTTTTTCTCAGGTATGGATTTAATTGTTAAGGCGTCAGAGGCTTGTGCGCGGTGGGCGTGGCTTAGACCGGGAGACACGCGATTGGCTGAGGCGGGTCTGAGCAGGTGTCCGTCATAACTCATGACAGCGGCGCAGACTCCGCAGTCTATTTAACCGGAGTCCGGCACATCGCGCACCGGCTCGTCATCGCTTATTCTTAACCCCGTGTGCTGAAATGGTGACCTTATCCACGGACCTCCGATCAGACGGCTCTCTGTGCCTCGTCTCCAGCTGATTATTAGTCGCCATCGCGCAGTCAATGCTATTAAGAGTGCTCGCGCCCGCGTTAGTGCGCGCCGCTGCAGACCACTAGAGGTGGACTCCCCGTCAGTCCGTTTACACCGAGGACGCCTTAAAATAAGCCTTTATCTCCATAACCGACTCACAGAAGGACACTGACACCATGTTTGAAACCAGAGGAATCCCTTTTATATTGCTTGACATCGCGTGCCTAATACTCGGTAAGCATCATTTTAAGTAGCTTTGCTTCTATCTTCTGAATTGATAGGAGAATCGTTTATAGCGTCGGCGTTTAAAAGAGTACTGACTACTAAAGGCGTATGGATGTGTCAGTTGTTTTAGAAACATGTTGCCATGCACGTTATTTAATTGCATGGGATACAACATTGCTACATTTGTACTGACATATTAACCATATACGACACCCCTAGTGTGCGTCATAGTGTCTTCACCATGCCTTATCAAAGTTTCCATAATAACAGGGCGTTACCTTTTTATGCATAAGAGTGACTCAGAGCACAAGGAAATACACGTGAAAGATCACAGAAAATCATTACAAATCCCACGAGAAAACCGCAGCCCATCAACTAATATATATATATATATATACACACACACACACACACTATTTGCTAAAACTTTTAACCCAGTAAATATGTTATGTAATATTCCGTTCCGGAATAAAAACATAGTTACAATTATTGCCTATTAGAAATATTAATTGAACAGACTTGCGACAATATGCCCCGACAGCAGATTATGCTGTCAAACTATATGGGGCAAATTGTCACAATGCAAGCTGTCAGACTGAAAAAGAGATGTAAATGTAACGTTTAAAATACCATAAACAAATATTATAGTTGTATGAAAGTACGTGACAACATCTTGAAAATGTCCCACTCTCTGTTATAATGCATAATAATGTAAAGTTGTCGTTATTATTATTATCATTGTTCCATATCCTTATCCGAAATGTAACAATTGACTGAAGAAGTTTTGAAATGGTTTGGTCAGAATCTGCATGAGCCCTGTGACTATATGAAGGATTATTTGCTGGATCTAGTTGTTCCTCATAATCCCGGCTCAGTCCTGATGGGAGGTTTGATCTGTATTTCTCTTGGAATTTTCCGTGCGCTGGGGGAAAGTTTTTCATGTTTTTACACGGGGAACAAACAGATTGGACTTTCCACAAAGTAACCTTGAGTCACTTTCATAAGATGCCCATTTGTTCGTGGGCCAAGATGGAGGAACGATTTGAACTTTATGCAAGTATTGTAAGTGTGATGAAGTATATCCCAGCACAATAGTAACACATGCTGGTCATTTCTCTCCGTCCCGACTGTAAGCAGATTACTCACATGTCACATGCCCTCCTTGATTTTCATTCGCTAATGCATATTTACATACCAGCGGTAGCACTTAAACACAGAGTGGAGAATACACAGAAGAGTAGCTCTGTGCTGATTGTGTTTGTTTTCAGTCAGACTCTTCCTCCTCTCAGGCTTGAGCTATACATGTGCTGAGCATCAATAACAGGCCCACAGTCTTTTCCTGGGAGAAGAGCCTCAGGCTCTATGAATGAGGGTTTGTGTTGTTTTCCCATAATGCTTTGCAGCAGCTGCAACAATAGGCTGAGGCTATAGAATTCAAAGTTTACATATGCTCTCATGTCAGACTTTCCACCGTCAGGTCACATTAGTGCAGTGTGGGATAGATAAAGTCACGTTAGTGTCAGCTGAAACTGAAGAGGCTGTGTGTGACGGAAGCAATGAGTCTGGATTGAGACAGGGTGGCGGTGTAATTCTGAGGCCCTTGATTTTGGGAGACTGATAATGAAATGGAGCTAATTTCTTAATCCTATTAGTTCATTCAGAAATATATATTTAAAATAAGAATTATTAATAGAATGACTTGTTTATAATATACGGTAATAGTAATTATTTTTTAGGAAGGGTTTAACAAAGCTTTTTAATATTTGAAAAACCTTTGTTGTCATACGGTGCGACCATGCAGGAGAACAACCAAACAGGAAATGACATCATAGAGACCCTCATAAATCAAGGCCAACATGTTTTTTTAAAATAGAATTGACTTTTGGCAAGGTTAGCTCAGGATGAAAAACGTCATGTGGTGCAACTCCAAAAAAAAAGTAGTATAATTCATGATATTTGAAGAAAATGACATTTTTAATTAGTTTAATATTTTTGCGTAACTTTTACTATTATTCTGTGATATTTTGAATCGTTGTGTTGAACCTGATGATTACACCACAAGTCATGAAACGTAAACCTATTTTCAAATCTAAGTCAATGAACTTACAGAGCGAGTACATTCCTAAGAACTAGGACCGTTTTAAACGTTTTAAAAATATTTCAAAAAAGACATTCTCTCCCTTATGTATTCATTAAGGTGAACACTGTTATACCTCACTGACCTTGTTAAACTCTTATCAGACATTGGCGACTTTACATATTGCACTTTAAAAGAACAGATAATCAGACGCTCACTTGTCGGGTGCCCTTTCTGTACGATAAATGCACAGCTGTTATGTCATTTTTATCTCTTTTGTGTTAGCATCCATTCAGCAACATTGGAAAGCAGCCCTTGCATTTGATTGGTTGGTGGACCCTTTATCAAATTGTTAACCCATTGTTAACCCTTCTTCACCTACAGCTGGCCTCCCGCTTGCAGCGTTTAACCTGGGTAAAATCAAACCGTATCAGCGGGGCTTTTTCTGTAATGACGAGAGCATCAGCTACCCCTTCCACAGCAGCACAGTCACCTCCACTGTTCTCTACACAATGGGCTTCACACTTCCCATATGTAGTGTAAGTAACCCAGAGACATGCCCAGCGTCTTCCCTCGCAAGTCTGTCGTGCGCTCAAGCTTGTTTTGAAGGATATTTGCTAGTTCGTCTCGAGTTTAATGGGCTGTCGCACTCGCAGGAAGCGGCCCTTCATTTTGAATGAACAAATACAAAGAGACACTAAAGAGCAGCTGTTTCAACATGACTCCTGACCAGCGAACAGGTGCAAAATGCAATTTCAGTAGAGCTTTATTGAAAGCAGCTGTTCATCTGGGATCGCACTGGGCCGTCTAACATAGTGTCTGTGTTGGAAGAGCTGGAGCTGCAAGCATCTATCTAAGGCTGGCCGCACACTACTCTATAATTAAAGCGATAGCTCACGCAAAAAAGAAAATGTGATGTTTATCTGCTTATCCTCAAGGCATCCGAGATGAAGGTGTCTTGTTTCTTCAGTAGAACAAAAATATTTATCGGGAGATGGCCCAATTCGAGGCTTGTCCCAAAAATGCTCTGTTGTGTGGTGCGATTGTGATTATTTAACTGAGATGGAGCGTCGATGAACTCAAGCCTTAAACATCAAATGTTTTCTATTGCCACTGATGTGATGCTGCGATAGCCAATAAGAGCAAGACATAGCTGAAAGCTGGCAGCCACAAACACGCCACTAAAACATACTTTTTTTACACGCCAGAGTCAGCTGACAACGTGGATTGTCTTCCAGTTGTTTTTCTTCTCCAGTCACGTTTGATTTCGCGAGTGTCCGTGAGATCTCGTTTCTCTGTGAAATCATTCCTACAATCATCTAGTGTGTGTTCTCGAGGTCTGCTCGAATCGTCTCGTGTGTGAACGGCTACTTATCGGTCTCATGTAGTTTTAAGGTAGTGTGCGGCCAGCCTTACACATTAAATAAAGTTCCTTGCATGGGTTGTTTTGTAGTAGTAAAATAATATTGCGCTCAAAAGTAAAAAACTTAGTCATTGTTCTCTCACCCTGTGTGTAGTTCCAAACCTAGAAGACTTTGGTTAATTTTTGAAACAGGATTTAACATTTTTCCAATGAAAGTCCAGTTAACCAAAACTTCTAAAAAGGTCTAAAAACATCATAAAGGTGCCATAAAACAGATCTGCGTGAATTGTGTGGTTAAATCCTTAGCGAACCTAAAAAAAACTTATTCATGTTCATACTATACAGTTGTGATGCTATAATGCATATATTTAGCTTTGAAACAATTTTTTGTTGCTGTATACTAATTTTCTTTTAGACAAAAATAAATGATATCTGGTTATCGGTCATCACATGAAGTGCCCTAATTTTTATATAAATTGTCCCATTGAATTGAAAGCTACAAGTTACATGAAGGCTTTTACTTATTTTCTAAGAAATTAACTCTGCTCCTGTGTAAAAAAAAAAAAAAAGGCCCAGTGTTACCAGAAATAAGATTAAACACAAGCAGGAGGAATTTCTTGTGAAGGTGTGAAAGCTGTTGTAATGCTACAGTACATATACACAGTTAAAAACACTAGATGACAGGCCAGAAACCAAAGATCAAGCTGTCTGATGTAATAGCTAATACAAACAAAACAAACAAAAGAAGAAGAACAAATGGGGAAAATATAATGTAGGTGTAGTTCATGTCAAAAATAGAAGCCTCTTTCAACTGAAGGTGTGACAAGAGACACTTCTATTGTAGGCTGCAGTTTAATCGTGTCATATTCTAAAGCAGTACTTGTGTTTGTTGTAGATAGTGTCGGGATAGAATCATGTTTTTGTTCCTTTGTGTAGGAGATACTCTGGGCATGTTGCTTTTCATTAACTTCTTAGCCAAGGATGTCCACCAAGTACAAGAAACTGTCTCAAAGTAGCTGTTTTAGATTAGCTCGGATTTGAGGTATTTTGGGCTGGGATTGCATTTAAAGGCACCCTCCTTCGATCTGCTTTCAACTGCAAATTGGGCAAAGTTTGTGGTTTTCATCAAGAGAGGGTTCTTGGGTTTACCAACCAAACCACAGACACTTCCTGAATATGTTTAGGAAGGGTCACCGTTTGGTCACCCCATCAATATTTGTTTCAGGACAACAAATTCAATCTAGACCTGATGGAAGACGTATCTAGGATATTGCGATCCGTATGGAATGTGATAAGAGTGGATAGTTGATATCTTCTGGAGCACAGATGGCACAGTTTTTGCGCTGAAAGGTTTAGCAATCCTTTCCATGAATCCTTTGCTGTTTGACTTCTATCCCATAAACCACAGGCTTGAGAAAACCTCAAACTTCCTATATTGCAAGATTTGGCTTTGACCTCTAAGCAATGCTTAGTTTCCACTTGCCAAGGCAGCATGCAAGTGATGATCCAAATGAGCACAGATGACTCTGAAACCCATACGTTCAGCCAGCACATCACAGACCATGACAATGCAGCTTTCACCGCAGATAGAGAGAAGATACGGTGTAATCGTAGGAGGCTTCAGTTGGTGCTGGGTAACCTGCACTGATCCACATGACTGAGATCAGCTTTTAGAGGACTGAGCGGCTCACACAAACAGCAGCCCACATTCAATGCATGTTGGGTAAATATCTTAATCCCTTCCACATGCTTTGCTTCCACGCTTGAGTAACCTTCATGTCCCCAACAGGCTTGTAAAGTTTTTGCTGATGGTGTCTAACCACAGTTACCCCTTCTTGCACCTTTTTGATGTTTGTGTTGCTACTGCAGTGTTTCTTACAGTGGTGGAGCAGCATTTAAGAGCTCTTTTATGACATAATGGTGTGAAAAAATGTGGAAAAGGCAGTTTTTTTAGAATCTGTAAAGCCTTGTTCACACTGATCAAAGTCAGCGAGAGTTGACAGTGCAATATGGGTGTGTTGGGCAAACGTGGCATCTACCAGCAGGAGACGGTGGAGTTTCCTGAAGAGTTAATGTTACTGTAAGTGTTTACAGCGTTCAATACGTTCAATAAAATGACGCAAAAAAAAAAAAGATGTAAAACCGTGTTAGCAATCTCAAGCAATAACATTGCTGTCAGTTGTGAACAGGGCTTGAAAGACAGGGATAAATTAGGATATCTCACCATCTGCTAAATGCAAAAGTTCAGACGAGATCTACTCGTCTTCATTATCATGCATTGGAGCTGAATTTGAGACGTTCCAATGAAACACGAGAACAAAAACAAAGCAATAAAACACACTTTAACAGCAATATCCTACTTTTCTCAAAGACACAGTGCAAAAAAATCCAGTCCAGGCTGCAACACCACCTACTTGCTAACCCTTTGTTCATTATGTGTTAACATGGAAAATGGAATGTCTGTCTAACTCACAGTTTTTCTTTCTGTGCGAGCACCTCCCAGAGAACGACCTTGGCTTGAATTGAGGAGAATAGTGTATGAGGCACTACCTTAACCTCTGTTTTGTGTCTCTCACTGTTTTTTTTTTTGCTAGTTGGACTCCCATTTGCAATACTCACAATACAACACAAATCATTCAAACGAGGATTTTTCTGTAACGATGACTCTATCAACTACCCATATAAAGAAGACACCATTTCCTATCCATTATTAGGAGGAGTAATGATTCCTATCACTGTGCTTACTGTAAGTGCCTGTCTGTTTGGCTTACACCCCGTTTTATGTCTATCTCTTCCTCTCATTATCCCTATGCTTGTGTGCTTCTCTGGTCAATCCGTTTGTTCTCATGCCAGCTTGAGAAACAGGACTTTGAGATCTAACCACAGTTCAAAGTAGAAAGGGTAGATAGGCACTTAAAGGCGTAGTGAGCCAATTGAAATCTTGGAATATAGTCTATAGTCTGTTTTTTGCCAGTGTATAGGTGTTCAGTTCTTCCAGTGTTGTAAAAGATGAGCACTAACATTCTTGAACATTTCCCTACTAGTGTTCCTTGAAAAGAAAATGCTGTGAAATGGCATGCAAGTTGAAATGTAAAGTATTTTTTTAGGTAAACCATTTCTTAAAAATGACTCGTACACTAAAAAACTCTTGTAGCAGACCTTTACAGGTTTAAGAGACAAGGCAACTAATGGAGTGGAAACAGTGTCTACTTGTCTCCTACCCACATATACAGTGGGTACAGAAAGTATTCAGACCCCCTTAAATTTTTCACTATTATATTGCAGCCATTTGCTAAAATCATTCAAGATCATTTCCCCCCTCATTAATGTACACACAGCACCCCATACTGACAGAAAAACACAGAATTGTTGACATTTTTGCAGATTTATTAA
>JAUYWG010000044.1:4287963-4309619 GCA_034779775.1 Enteromius afrohamiltoni
TCTATATAAGACCTTACAGCTCACAATGCATGTCAGAGCAAATGAGAATCAGGAGGTCAAAGGAACTGCCTGAAGAGACGTTTAGATTACAGTATGAGGCTCTTTCTGTGGTTAAATCTCAGCTGTTTCTGTAAAGCTGATAGCATCTGCAATACAGCAACGTCCTTTCAAGGGCATTATAAACAGCAGTTTGTTTAAAATGAACTTGCCCATTACGGATAACATTTCCTATATGTATACACACAGACATACGTCTATATAACCTCACAGTCACCCATGTGAGCTCAAAGCACATATACCTCTGCCTAAATGTTATTAGAACATTTGATTTAGGTTACTGCTAATGCATCATTTAAATCCTGGACATTTAATAAAGCAAATGTAAACTTAATCTACGTTACCCGAGCTCTATACTTGATCATTATGACATAGACAGAGGTACAGCCCATTCAGTGTATTCTGCTGGTCTTCAGAAGGACAAAACTCAAGTAAGCAAACATGGGTAACTGATGTTAAGGAGATTTTAGGGAAATCCTTGTGATGGCTGCATTGTCAGGTGCTTCTACTGTTTGATCTTGTCTTCTGTTCTTGTACGTGTGGACATCCTTATAAGATTCAGAAAAATATCATCATCAGCACTTAATTGGCTGTGACAAATGTTTTGACCATCTCATCAGAATAAAGAAAAGTAATGTTGTTTTGCTTCCTCTTCCATCACAGATGATCATAGGGGAGTGCCTTTCAGTCTATCTAAACCGCGTCAAATCAAAGTCTTTCTGCAACAGTTATGTGGCCTGTATCTATAAGGCCATTGGCACCTTTGTGTTTGGTGCTGCTATGAGCCAATCACTTACTGACATAGCCAAGTATTCCATCGGCCGGCTGCGGCCACACTTCCTGAATGTCTGCAAACCAGACTGGACGCGGATCAACTGCACAGGAGGGGCTTACATTGAAGACTTTGTCTGCCTTGGGGATGACACAAAGGTCAATGAGGGAAGGTAGGTTACACCAAAGACTATAGAATACCATGTTTCACTTGTATAGTTTTGAATGGGGAGCCTTTTAGAAACAGAGTTGTGACACTCCCATAGGCTTCCATAAGAACTGAGGAATGTAGAAGTGTGTCATGGAGTGGCCATTAGTTCCAAACAACCAATAAATCCAGCATTGAAGTCCATTCATTTCAGTGCCTCACGAGCACACTCACCAAAAAGTTGAGGAAATTACAGCAGTCTGAATGAAAGAGCCAATCACTAATTGCCGTTAGAAATTCCGGTTGTTATAGAAACAGCGTTCAAAGACACTAGCTTCTAGCCTGAGAAATAAGCTGTTTAATGCTCTTGTTATAATTTCTTTCTTTTTTTAAATTATGTATACGAAGTGTAATTGTAAGCTTGGCGAACAGTTTGAGAATTAAATTTTTTTTACCACTCAAAGACATGAGCTGCACTCACATGCCTTGGTAAAACTCCCTTATTGGTTGCTAGAAGTTACTTTTTACTATAAAGAGGAAGTTCACACAAAAAGGAAAATTCCGTCAATAATCACTCACCCTGATGCAGTTCAAAATCTGTTAGACCTTTGTTTATCTTTGGAACACAAAAGATATTTTTGATGAAATCCGGGAGCTATATCATGTTCAAGGCCCAGAAACACTGTAAGGACATTGTTAAAATAGTCCATGTGACTTATCGTTCAACAGTAATTCTATGAATCTATGAGAGAAGAAATTACTGAATAAAGCTGTTTTCATTTAATTTGAGCACAAAATGTAGCTACATAAAATTACTTTTGAAGCTATGTCTATTTTACATGGACTATTTTAATGAGGTCCTTACTACCTGTCCAGACCTTAAACATCTCCAACAATTCATCCAAAATATTGTGTTCTCAAGATAAACAAAGGTCTTGTGCATTTGGAACGTTATGAAGGTACTTAATTAATGACAATTAAACTTTTTGTGTGAACCATCCCTTTAACGCAAGATGCTCCTGGGGGTCACTTCCAACACACCTGCCTGGAAGTTTCTAGTCAACCTGAAGCCCTTGTTTCGTTGGTCCAGGTGTGTTTAGGAAATAAACTCCGCAGGAAGGTTGTAGGATCCAACTGTCCTGCAGAGTTTAGCTCTAGCCCTAGTTGAGGTCTTGAGGGTCACTCAGAACTTCTAGGTAGGTGTGGCATCAAGCTCTGCAGGTGCTCATGGAGGAGAATTGGACACCCCTGCACTACTGGGTCACCTGGTCCAAGTGGAAGAGTTGCAAGTAAGGGGTGGAAGTAGGAATCCCTCACATTTTTACTTTAGTGGTTCAATCTTGAAAACTTTCCAAACAGCCTAGCCTGCATTTCTGATTAGACAAGCTTGTCCCTCAAAATAACTTATCCTCTGAATCTTTTCGGAGAGATGGGTCTGACAAGGACTTAGTTGTAGTTCTAAGGACTTCAATTAGCAGAACAAGTTTTATTGTGACCTCCTCATATGTGCGTTGAGAAGGAACTCAAAATGAGGGGCTTTTCCAGTGTCTTTACCATGAACTCTTTTTGGGGTCAGTTGTCCACATTATTGGCCACCCAAGCTTTCGGTGGAAATCTGTGGTTCACACACGGTATTGGTCTCTAATCCTGTGGTTAACCGGTTCAGAGCATGCAGGCTTTCTGTTTGGGTTTTTGGGCCAGACTCAAGGCCAGCAGTATCCCAGGCCCTCTCAGAATGCTCTCATTTAACATAGATGTGGTTCCCATCTCTGTCAGAAGAGCACCTCTTTGGTGGTGGTCCAGTGTTTGCCTAGGAGACGATGCTATTTATAGAGCAAATAAAGCGCAGTAGAGGGTCTGAGTCCAGAATAACCCAGATCCCCTTTCACATGCCGTGTTCTCCTCAGGAAAATAGTGTTATCTCGATAGGCAAGTAAGTGCATGTGAGTGAGGAGTCATCAAGGTCTAGGTATAAATGATTTTCAAATCTGAAGCAGGTCTTTGATTCTGTGTTGTCCTCTGTTCAGTTTTATCCTCAGGACATGTCTGCAGTGCATTATTTTAGCCTCTCCCCCTCTGCTTTGTTTCTCGCCTCATGACCGGGTCTGTAATTCAATCAGCAAACAAGAGCATGAAGATCTGGCCTCATTATAACTTGCACACTGCCGGGATCTTGTTAAGCTGTGCTTTTAAGTAGATCTATATAAAAGGAGCATGCTGTCGGTGGTTGCGCAGTTTGAATTATTTAAGTTTTATTTGCTGTCAGTCACTAGGCGGATGCTCCTACTCGACAAGTGGCCTAAGCTTAAGTAAACAGAAACACACAAAAGCCTGCCGGATAGCCAAACCACCCTCCCTTACTTCCCCCGCCGGTCAGCTCGTGTCTCCCAGAGCCTTTATCACCCGAAAAAGGGTATGTGTGCGTGCTTTTTAATGGGAGGGAACGGGACAATAGAAATCTTGGCCTAGTGAGGGGTTCAGTGTTAGGATTCCATCCCGCCAATTTGTCAAAGCAAGCTTTAGTTTGTGTTTACAGATTTGCAAAACAAATGTCAGCTTTAACTAGTGTTGCATAAGCACATGTCTGCATGTAGTAGGCAGTTAAACAGCCCTTCTGTGGTGCCCACATTGATTTTTCCATTGTTTTTGTTGCAGACTCTCATTTTACTCGGGACACTCTTCATTCTCCATGTACTGTATGCTGTTCCTGGCAGTAAGTGTTATGTTTCACCCCATTTGTTAAGAGAACAGTCCTTTTGAAATATAGCATGTCATCACTGTGCTCACCCTCCAATATTTATTTAAAACTTACTAAATACACATATTGTGCATGACCATATTCTCTAATCACACCCAATACAAACTGAACTACCTTACTTTTATTAAGCAGCAAATTAGTTTATTGAGACTAAAAAAAACAAACCCTATTGATATTTACGAACAAACAGTTGATGTTTTGAAGAATTTATACTTCTGTTATACAGTAGGACACAAGGACATCACTACCCTTATAATTCATAGTTTGTTTCTAAGTATTTTCACACTTATAAAAGAACAGATTTTCTTGATTTATCAGGTAATAATTAAGCTACAATGAGCGTTAAGTAACCAAATAACAAACCAGACCCAAACTGGTCCATTAAATACCATCGTTGTTACTGAGTGACTAGGAAATGGCATAAATGTTTGTATACTTATCTGTCAGGTTGGGGTATGTTGAATCAGCAGTAATCTTAAGGAGTCTTACATCATTCTGCTGAACTTCTCCATTAAGGCCTTGTTAGCAAACACAACCTACCATAATCTTATCATGAGAGTACAAGCTTTAAGGACATGCGGCTAAAGTTCACAGCACATTTGAACCCTGAAATAAACACATCAGGTCCGAGGGCAATGTTCAGGAAAACACAATGTTGTGTAAGGACAACATTGAACAATTTTTTAAAAACCCCTTCCTTGTCAGAAGTATTTGACTCTTGATCCTTAAACAAACTGTTCAAATTCAGATACGATTACAGGCATTAACCACACATGTAAACTAGAAATGATTCTTGTGTTTGTAAGGAGGTATTTTTAGAGACTTCCAATGATTTCTGGGAATCTTTGCCCAGCGTGGGGTTGAGTGTTAGGATCTCTTCCCATCAGCCCATCAGAGTAATTCTTTGTTTGTGTTTACGGAGTTCCCAAACCGCTTTGATTTCAGGCTTCATACCGTTGCACAAGCACACGTCTACATGTCGTGGAAGTTAACCAGGCCTTGTTTTGCCCACATTGATTCCTTGTTGAAAACCATCGGATCACTTCTTCAAAGCTTTAAATAAGTAATGATTTTGACAACACCACCTGTAAGGTGATAACGTGATTAATATTTAAGCATAATTCACATTTCTCAGAGGCCCAGGGCAGTGTTGACTAAAATAACCCTGGTAGGTTCCTGTGAAGGTAAGTCTCTACTTTGAGGTGGAGCCGTTGAGGTTTTGACACGTCAAACAAGAATTGTTGGCGTTTTCTCTCATGCATGAGATAACATGAAAAAACCAACTAGCAGGGGATCTGTAGTAACACGAAAACACAACATGGTCGTCACGTGAGGATCAGCCCGGTCACATGCTGTTAGACTCTTTTCCTTTCCCACAGCTTTATCTTCAAGCAAGAATGCAAGCTGAATGGGCACGGCTCCTCCGCCCCACGCTCCAGTTCTTCCTGATCGCCGCCTCCGTCTATACGGGACTGTCCCGTGTCTCAGACTACAAACACCACTGGAGTGATGTCCTCGCCGGACTCATACAAGGAGCCATCGTGGCTTTACTAGTGGTGAGTGATGCCATCATAAACACATTGGTTTCTGCTTGCAGGAGGTCAGTGTGAATTCTGCTCATATAAAGGAAGTTCACCCAAAAACAAAAGCCGCTTTCAACTGAAATGACCTGGATCAGTGTCCCGGGAACTTGTGATTTTCCTCAGACCTGTTGCTGTATGTTTCCATCACGGCCTAAATTACTGAGATGATTAGGCAAATACTCTGGTGATGTAGGATTTTGCACGACTGTTTCTCAATACCAAGTTGGCAAATTTGGGAATTGTGTAAGTGGAACTGCAGTGGACTTGATCATGTCGGTCAGCTCGCCTCACTGTATTTACAGTAAAATTAAATAAATCAGCTGCCTTTGTTTTTTAGACATTAATAGCTGCAGATAGTGTATATAGTTTAGGGAACATGCATACATAACTAAATATTATGATCGCATGGACCATCTTTATAAAGTCTGCGTGAAATCAAAATGAACTAGATTTTTTTTTCTCTCACATCGCTGTTTTTGTGGTGAACAATTAATCTGTGTTTGTTTGCCTTCGTAATCTTTAATCCAAATCAGAAAATGCTCCTACCCTCTGAAGTGACAGGTCGTCTTTGATGACATCAGTTTGACTGCTTGGGCATGAGCATGACATCTTTAACCACACCCCCTCCAAACATCAGTGTTCATTTCAGAATTTTGTCAGTATGTCACCATACGGAAGTAAAATCGGTCACAAACGTCCGGTTCAAGCAGACTTTACACCACAGATGAGAGTTTTAAACAGTTTCTTTCTCACGTGAATTACTCATGATAATAGTAAATGCTATATGAACTCAACCAATCACTATGCTCAGTGCCCAGGCCCCACCCCCAAAAGTTCCTGACCTTCGAAACACTTCTACCTCTTGAGCAGGGACATTCTGAGGAGCAAGTTTTTACCTGAAACTGTGTTTCTATCGCAGGAACCAGGATCGAATTAGAGATAACGGTCCTTACGTCTGCATGTCCTAGGGAAAGTTCCTGCGGTGGATTCTTGTCATTCCCCACTTGACTGTCTGTGGTTTATGAAATAACAGAATCAGTCTTTTTTAAATACTATACAGGTGCTAGTGTTTAAAAAAATAAAGTATCTTTTTAATTTTATTTTGCTAAAATGACAGTTTTAGTTAACAGCACTAAATAGAATTGAGCAATGCACTAAAATAATTGCATCAGTTTGAAAGCATTTTTGAGAGTTTAGCTGAAGAGTTTGATTGTTTTGCATTTAATTAAAACGTACATTTCTGCAAGCTTTTAATGCACATCTGATTGTGCTCCATTAAGTATGGGTCTGAGTGACTGATGTTGTTTTCTGTTCAGTATAAGCACTAAACACCCTGCCACCGCGACTCAACCACATCTCTTCTCACGCCCTACAGGTTTTCTTTGTGTCGGATTTCTTCAAGAAGAGAGTAGAACCACAGAAGGAGGCAGAGATCCCACACACCACCTTACAAGAGACACCTACCAATGGAAATCATTATGAAAACCCAAACTAAGCTTCGATGAGCCTCTGGATGGGAAGGGGCAGACCACTAGTGTGGAAACCTGTGAATGTAACCTTGCTTTCGGTGTTCTCCAGACGTCCCTTTCTGGGGGTGTCTCGCTGGACGCTGTCCCACGTTGCCTTGGCTGGACTGCTTCTGCTGCTACCACAGCTTCCTGTGTATCTCCAAAAACTAATATAAGTGTACCTCTATTAAGCCACGAAAAAAGTTTTTTTTTATCTGTATGAAGAAAAAAAAAAAATCACTATACAGACTTGTTTTTTATTAAAATTGTTAAAATTATGTACAATGTGTTGCGCTTTTACGATGGAAACAAAAACCAATTATGCTTGACAAACACAAATAAAACAATTATGTTTCATGTAAATCCTGTCCTTCACTGTTTTGAAAAAAGAAAAGCAGTAGCAAACAAAACAAAAAAGTAACCCTCAGGATTCAGAGGTAAAGACTGGCAGCAAACACGATGTCCCTCTTAATCTTCGTTATACCTGTGAAGAACAAAAAAATGAGTTTCAGTTTCAAAACAAAACCAGTCACCCTCGAAACACTGACAGGAGGAAGATTCTCAACTTATCCGCTTGTATTCCCTCCATCACTCCAGTAATACAGTCAGACACTGACACACTGCACACATCTATTACAAACAATACCATAATGCACTGCAACACAGTCAAGACTAGATTACTACTAGATCAGTGTACTTTGGCCATTATATTGATAAACAATACTGCAATTTAATTCAAATTGCAAAAATGTTACTTTTGTAACAGAGCTTCTAACTCTACTGTAACAGAGTTTGTTAGCTGATGAACTACTGCGTAATTAGCTTAGCAATACATATACATGGATCAGATTATTCCAGTAGAGTTAGATGTTTTTGTTAGTATTTGGTCACCTAACAAATGGATCAGCTATGTAATTAGCTTAACAACATGCTAACATCCATCTCTTTTGGAAATTTGACCCAAGTATTTGTTAGCTAACCAATTAATATACAAGTAGCTTAACATCCAGCATAATTGAATCACTTTTGACCAAACCCTGCATATGCTGGTTAGGCATGTTTTGAGGCTGGTTTGAGCTGGTTTACAGTGGATGGTGGTCGGACCAGCACATGATCAGATAACGACCAGCTTAGCAACATGCTAATATTCAACTCTACTGAAAACTATTTTGCCCCAAGTATTTGTTATGATGGTTTAGATCCTACCTATCCAATCACTACCATTTTGTTTATTTAAAAGGGGAATCATCTCAATTATCACTAGTAAAGTGTAGAGTCCCACAAGGATCGATCCTAGGTCCTCTGCTTTTTTAAATATTAGAAACTTAATTTCCTGTAAAGCTGCTTTGGAATGATTTGAATTGACTTGAATTGAACCGAACCACTTTTAAACAAATTGATTACTGTGCACTTAGCGACATCCAACTCTAATGGAATCCATTTTGACCCCAGCATTTGTAAGCTGATCAAACAATGTAGAAGTAGCTTAGCAAAATGCTAACATCCATCTATACTAGGATGGATTTGCTAGCAACATACAAATGCACTGATCTAAATTGACTCCGATAGGTATGCTTATTAAACGCCATTTTGTCAGAGTCTCCTGTTTTTCCCTCAAGGAGTTCTTACGCAGGATCGTCAGATGACAATTTAATATGTAACAAGTATATGAGGAAACGACCCAAGCGCAAAATCACATGTTTATACCTAGCTATCTAAACGCCACCACATCTGGATTAATGAGAATGACATTTAAAGGGAACTCTAGCGCCCCCTTGAGCATGGAGGTCTGCCACTGCCCCACTAAATTTGAAGGTCACTAAACCTTTCCAAGTAGGTTTACCAGTCCAGTGCTCGAAGCTGCCCACAGTAAACTGGACACTCGGTGTTCATCAGCTCAGCGAGTCACACCATGAGTCTTACCCATCGCAAATTTATTCTCCAGCTCCGTGTTTCCAATGGCCTTGGCTGCCTGGCACATCTGCCTCAAGAGCTCCTCCAATCTGCGCATACAGCGGATAATACTGCCTGAGAAAGACCGAGAGAGAGAGTTAGTCCTTCTCCTACCCATTACATACCAACCACATAAGGTCATTTTCAGATCCTGTAACCTGTAGTTTCAATGTCCAATTGTATTAGCAATGTTTATTTCTATGAAACTTTTCTTGGCGCAAGGGGATTTTGCTGGCATGACGTCCTAAGATCTCCATTGAGAGCCGGGCTGCTTCTCCCAAAAGCATCGTAAGCTGAAGTACATCACCCTCTGAAACCAATGGAGCTACGTTCAACTTGTGAAGCTTTTGGGGAACACAGCCCAATTCAGTTTGAGGTGAGAGAGAATAGGGGAACGCAGCCAAAATCTCACTCAGGAGCTAGAGCATGCACAGATCTTCTCGACGAGACACGAGATCTGCATTTCAAAACTCACGTCATGCCTCAGACGCGGCCAAATCTCAGAGCAGAGGCTTCTGGGAGAAGATGTTGTGAAATAAAAGGATTTAAAATGTATTTTCAGCACAAGCCCCATGCTGTACTTACAAAGTCAGGACCAAATACAACACTGATTCCACAAACTAATCACAGTCGCTCAATTCTGGGAAACAGGAATATGAAAATAGCCTTTTTTAGAACGGTTTTAGGGCTGGGCGATACGGGAAAACAAGCCTATCAGTCTGCCCATCTCTCCATCACACAAGCAAGTGCAGAATTTTTTTCCTCCCTAGAGGAGCCATAACATGACTACATTTACTAAAGAAAGAAACACAGAAACGGTACATAAATGGGCAGATTTGACTAAATTAATAAAATACAATTTCTTACCGTTTTATCTATACCAACATTGTAGATCATGAAGTAATTCACTGGAAGCAATGGTCTAACGTGCGCACAACAACATGCAGCATGTTAAGGCTCTAGAGATTACTCGCAGGATGTTCTTCATGTCACTTGCGTGGATAAAACCATCGCATAATGCACTCCATTTTCTGATACCACAGGACGCATTAAGAAGCGCTTTGTGGATTCATTTTTGCAACAACACATCGTGTGAATGTTCTGCTGGAATTTTGTGCGAAAGATGTGTTTGAGGCATATATTGCACATTCGTAGCAACTGCGCCGCTCAATTCACATAATCTGCATCTATTCACATCTTTACATGGACTTTGTACGCAAATGAAAACATTCAAATGATTCAATTCGCCTGCGGTGTGCATACACAGCATCAGAAACAACTGCCTTCAATTAAAGCTCCCCCTTTTATGGATTTTTAAAAATGATATTTCATGCAGTGTGTAAAACAGCTCTAAGTGAATGAAAACATCCTGCAAAGTGTTAAATCTGAAAATGTATAAAGTTATTGCCTCTCAAAAGAAAGAGTCGGCTCTAAATCATTGAGCTTCTCGTTGAAGTCAACGTTAAACATTAACACACTGCTGCCCACTTTTGCTGTTGGTCTGAATGAAAAAGCAAATTCATTCTTCACCTCTAAGCTCACAAACACTGCTTTAAATGAATTCGACCAATCACAGGAGGTTAGAGTCATGCTAAAGAGTGGTTTAGAAAAATGCATTGTTAAATGAACTGTTTGGGAGTCAAATAGGGTCAAAATAAATGCATTTATTGTTGTTTGGGACTCCCAAAACCAAAATGTGAACCTTTTATTACCCATAATAAGGGCGTGTTAAAAATCCCAAAAATATTTAATATAAATAAATTTGTTGCGAGATGCATTTGTTACGAGTAAACTTGCACCTTCAAAGACGTCTGTCATTTTGCATATCTGAGAGAAGGAGGAGCCGTTGGCCCAGGTGTAGACCACATCCATCAGGTGCGGGCGGAACTGGTTCAGGTAAGTGTCCTCATCCACGTCCAGCTTGGCCTCTGCTGACACCTTAGCAATACGCTTGGCACACTCCTACAAGCACAGCAGAACACGAGACCTTCGTGATGATACGGCATCAACAACTAATTCAGAACAAGATAAGAGAGAGAGCATCTGGGACATTCTGCAAAACGTCTCCTATTGTGCTCCACAGGACACATTTCATTTTTCACACTTCTGCTCAGTTTCGAGCTTGTTCAGTAGCGTTAAACAGTTTATGAACTGAAGCCATCAAACTGACCTACATGTGCTCACACAAATACACGTCACACAGAGTGAAAACTGTTCTGAACCACGTCTCTGGAGGATCAGACTGACCTATCCGATTAATCCACCAACGCAAACAGTGGTGGGAGTCTAAGTGTTGTTTGGTAAACTCTGCATGTGATAGCCAGCCTGTAACGTGAGGAATGTCTCGGTGTCTCTCCTGAACACAGTACCTGCATCTGTCGAAGTGGACCGGCCAGCTGCTCCGTTAGTTTGGGCATCTCGTTTGCCTGTTGATAGAGAGACAAGGGAACGAAGGGATACCATGAACAATCAGGAAAACTTTCTAAACCAGGCATGAAGGGAATGAGATCCGCCAGGCTTCATGGGAGAGTCAGTGTGAACGATGACAATTAACTTAAGAATGTGGACTGACTTCTCAACAGACGCACACTCGTGCCACACGGCACAATATTTCCTGGGAATGACGCACAATTACCACAAGTCATAAATAGATAAACCTCAGCATCAGGTCACCAGAACTTGTTCAAATACTAATAAGCAGTTAAGCATCATAATATTTTGTCATAAGAAATAAAGGGTGACGCCAAACTAAAAGTTCTCTTTTTAAGAATTACACGGCTTTCGTTCAATCTGATTGCAGGACGCTGACTGTGCAAACAAATAACATTTTAATTTGACAACTAGAAACATGGTAAGAGGTGTGTTTGTATTCAAATCAGGATCACTCTTTAGATCTCTCTCTGCCGCCTCCTGTGTAATGTTTCTCCTTTCGATCCCATCTTTCCCCCCATTTTACGGCAGGTGAAGAGTCTCTAAACTGACAGAGGACTAAAGAGAAGCAACAGCTGAACTATGGCAGACACAAACCAGCGTACGCCACAACAGGATCAAATAACACTGGCTCAGCAGAGGGTGTGTTTATCTGACCAACGACCAGAGGCGGACAGTACTGAAGTACCTTCACTTGAGGATCTGTACTTTAAGTTTTATTTTTTTCCGGAAACTTATGACTTTAACTTCACTACTTTTCCCTCCTCTACATTTCCACCAAGCTCCTCGAAGTAGGGAGTGCTTTCTTTGTAGCAGCTTTAAAGACAGTGGGTGAATTCATTTTTGATATACTTTTCTTCATCTCTAAATGTGATTTACAGGTGACAGACAGCCTATCAGTGATGAGAGACGGTTGGCCAGTTATATAGGCCTAGCTATGGTTGTGTAGTCGAGTTAGCAGGTTGGATGATTTTTTTTTCCTGATTAAAGAACTTTACACTTGATTCAAATGTGGGTGAATGAGTAGACTTTGATGCGCGTACACACTGCTACAGCTGTGGAACAACACTACTTCACTCATTTATGAAGATCAATCATCAGAAATATATTCTCTGTTTTATCTCATTGTGAGAGAACATTAACTGTTCTTATAGCTTTCCTTATCAGAGCAATAAAAGAGGCGAGAGAGTCCCTCTCCCAACATCTATTAGTGAGCACAGCACTAAGAGGTTCATTGTATAATAACTTGATCCACTTAATAAAGTGCTCACCAAGAGCAAATTTACACCTCCTGTAAAACAAGTAGGGCCCTCTATTGACTGTATGTTTGAATTCTATTGTTTTTTAACATTCATAATTATCTAGTGTGTGTATTCAGGAGCTTTCTCTTTATTTTAGGACGTCCTCAGACCTCAGTCATAAAATGAAAATGCGTCATGCCTCGGACTAAAAGGTCTTTGTCAATGGACCAAACGGCATTGTGTCTTAGACTGAAAGGCTTCAGGTCTCGGAAAAAATAACGTCTGGCGTCAGGTCTTGTACAATCAGGCATAGGGCGAAACGGACTCGGGTTAAATGGCATCAGACAAAAAGCCCTCAGGCGAAAGGGACTCTGGTGGTGTGTGACGTCACACACACGCAGCCCAAGCAAAGTGGACCAGAAATTTACTCCTAATACTTTAGTGCTTTTAAAAACAAGTAATTGTATAATGGAGTAATATTTGACCAGTGGTATCTATTACTTTCATTCAAGTAATGGACTTCTTTGTCCGCCTCAGCCAATGGCCATGTACTCATGTACTTCACCTTAGTGGCCATATATTGATACAATATTTGACACACAATAAAGAAATGCTGTACACGTATTAATTTTTAAAAATAAACGTGAACAACTGGTTTAATTGATTCCTAATAATAATAATAATAATAATAATAAATAGTTTTTTGTAGTTTCAATTTAATAACATTTTATCATCAAAAATTGCGTCTAATTCCAAGAGTTCACACAATCTAATAACACAAATAAATAACACATATAAGCTTAAATCTGAAATGGATGTATACATTTAAACAAATCATGTATACATTATTATTACTTCGCAAAGAACATTTTAGTATACACCAGTAATATATGTCGCCATCATTTCTTCAAGTTAAAGCAAACCTTCATTTTGGTGGTTTGTAATGAAGTTCCTCAGATGACAAATCTTTGTACCATACTGATGAGAAAAGTCATGTGCACTACACATACACTAGTGAACACAAAGCATGCTTTAAATGGCATACCTTGTAAATGACCTCTGATTGGCTAAAGTATTTTTACTTTTAATTATATTTAATTTTGGATTCTGCCTGTATACGAATTTGGAAAACAACTTGGTTCCTAATGTCTATGATATGAAAAGTATGGTACAATATTGATGTGGATGAAACTAATTTGCACTAATCTGAAGCTGGGCCTCTGAATCACCTCACTTCCTGCACTCACGACCATGTCAAGCTAAACACAGCAGGTCTCTCATACTACATCCAGACCACATCTCAGCACGTGCATGACCACATCCTGGCCTTACGTTTTCCTGGAAGACGAAGCAGCTGAGGAGCGCGGTGGCCTGCTCCGCCGTCAGGTCGTTGAACAGCCCGTTAAACACCATCTCCGTCAGCAGCAGCTCGTCTGCGCTGTAAACACACACCAGCAGCACCGGCAGCATTAGAAACCAGTCAAAACAAGAGACAAATCTGCGTTTGTTTGCCTTTAAAAGGTTAATCCTGTCATTAATCACTCGCCCTCATGTAGTGATATCAGAGAGCTACCTGACCCTTCATGGACAGCAACATAGAAACATAGTAAACGGTCACGTGACATCAGTGGAGCAGCTTCAGTTTTGTGATGCTATGAGAACACGAGTAATTAATGATAGACTGAACCTTTTGGGCTGAATGAACCCTTTCATGCAAGTCTATCCGCTAGCATCGATTAGAACAAGGACTCGTGAACAAAACACAGGTGAAGGCCCATCGTGCTTATGCGCGTTTCCTGGTTCCCGACCTGCTGATCTCACAGGCCACACGGCCTTTCATCTCGATGACATCAGAGGAAGTGGCGAATCCCAGGCGCCTCAGAACACGCTTCCTGCACTTCAGCTCGTCCATCTGCAGCACGGTCCGGGCCTTCTTCAGCTCGCGCTTCGCTGCTTTAATGTCGCCTGCGATCTGAAACACACCAGCACACGGTCACGCTTTCAAATGTGTGGGTCAGCACTACCTAAAAACACCAGGAGAAACAACTTCTGAAGCTTTAACACCGATTCCGGTCATGTGATGTCACTCAGTGCATTTCTGAAGAATATTGTCTCATTACATCATTCAGGGCGGATTCGTGGGAAATTACTTCCTTTTCTGTATATCAGCAGTTCTGTTGGGTATTTATGGATATGACGACAACAAACAGGAAGTGAATCCTTTTAGTATTAAAAGTACTTAATACTAACTATCAGTTCGTCTACTCAGACCTGGGTTTATCTGAGAGTTGCACTGCTGTCTATGAAGGGACAGAAAGCTCTCGGATTTCATCAAAAATATCTTAATTTGATTTTAAAGGTTTGGGACGAGATGAGGGCGGGTAATTCTCATTTTTGGGTGAACTATGCCTTTAAATCATAGTCTTTAAACAGCTTCTAATGCTATGATCATTGAGTGCTTTACTTTTCATTCCTTTAATTAGAGTAATAATCATATTCAGAATGACATCTCTGAGCTGTAATGCCTGAGCAGATCACACATCGTGAACATTAGCTAGTTAAAATGAAATAATTCGCTACTTTAGACTCAAGCCCGAGTGAGTCCGGAGTCCGCTAGCATCAGTAAGGTTAACCGGTGTTGGGCTGGTTCAGCCGCTTCACTGTCTCTAATGCCATTATCCACTTTAAGGCTTATCTGAGATCCTTCTAAAGAGATTCACAGACAGACTGAACACAGGACACTTGAGAAGAGCTGACTTGTTTTCAAGCTAAAAGGGCAGGAATGCCTCCCTCCTCCAGATCCCACATCCAACAAATCAACAGCACACACTTCAGCACTCAATCAGCGGTCTGTTCGCTGCACTGCGACCTCCATCCTAGATCACACTCAGATGAATATTACACTTGTGTTTTTTACTTTAATTACATTCACCAGGCATTAAATCAACTTAAATATCCAAAAAAGAGAAATATTGCAATATATACAGTAATTATCACAGTATTTCTCAATATTACAATTTTAAGTATTAAAAATATTGTGTGTGTGTGTGTGTGTAAAAACAAGTACATATGTACACATACACCCCCATACATGTATGAAAGTGGGTTTTTTTGGTACACGCGCACACACAGAAGGAGGGGTCACTTCCTGCAGATTTTTATAAAACAGAGTTGATCTAATCAAAGGTCTACTCTGGTTTGGAGGAATATCCCAAGTGCCCATAATGCATCTGATCCTTTCAATAACACGCAAACCCTCCAAATATAACCAGCACGAGTCCTGCAGGGAGCGCATTTAAACAAAAACACTATCCCCTTAAAGCCGCCACACAATGTGAGCGTTTCCCATCGGTTCTGATCTGATCGGAGCACTTATTCACCGCGCACTCATGCCAGCTTCCTGCGTTTGTTTAGTTCTGGTGGACCTCAGCGACAGGAAATGA
This sequence comes from Enteromius afrohamiltoni, assembly GCA_034779775.1. Lineage (NCBI taxonomy): Eukaryota > Metazoa > Chordata > Actinopteri > Cypriniformes > Cyprinidae > Enteromius > Enteromius afrohamiltoni. The sequence goes on from JAUYWG010000044.1 coordinate 4,303,856, forward strand.
CGCCACCCCTTCTGGTGCGTCTTACACAATAGAGGCATATTCTCCGTGACCTTTGCACCCCAGCGCTCACCAGAAGAAGTGTGTCTAGGAAAAGTAACAGCGTTCATACGGATCCTCACCAGCGCTTTCTTCTCACACAGAGTGTAGATGGCCTCCAGGTTAGGGTCACTGTGCAGGGGGTGCGTGTACATTCTGTGCTCGAACGCCTCCACCTTCTGAATGACCTTCTTCAGCGCCGGGTCCTTGATACCCATGTCATCGATGGGATCCAGCAGAGGAATGCCATCCGGGAAACGCTTCTGCACCTCCTGGAAACCACATACAGAAGCATCTGCCTTCATCTCATCACTAACTTCAGCATTTCAACGTGTACTGCACACACTCGTCTTTTTTAGGCCTTAATTTGTAAAAGAGGAAATATCAAGATCCTCAGAAACCTTAGTTGAGACTAAGAACACTTCTCTAGTTAGTCAGACGAATCTAGGCTTTTATAGAGTTTCACCAAAAACAAACAGGCATTAGCAGTCTTAAAAAGGAAATGACGAGCCTAACTTGAAAGAGTGTGTGTGCGCTGACCTGTATGGATTTGAGCATGCTCTGTCTGTTGTCATACGGACGCAGGTCTCTGGGGACGTAGAGGCGCACAGAGCTGATGGAGGTGATGAGATGAAGAATCACAGGAACAACCTGAACGACAAACAAACCCTTCTGATTGGACCACCTTTACTGGCTGCCTCTGGCATGAAGAACTTCATACCGTGGCCATATATGAGCAAAAGCACAGTGAGAAGCTGGAGGGTCAATCTAAACACATTCAGCGGGACCGGCGTCGACATAAAGCAGAGTTTACAAGCCCACAGAGACGAGGAAGAAAACCCTCAAACCTCTGGAGGTCAAAAGCCCTGCAATCACAGCTGTGACCAGGTGCTTCTGACACAGACTTCTCTAGCGGATTATGCTAAGAAATAAAATAAGTGCTAGAAATTTGAGCTCCAGCCAATTGAGAGCGGTCCAGAAAAAACAAGCTGGTTATAATCAGTCTGCTGACCACAAAATACTGATGACTACCGTTTCTGGTAAATACAGGATACAGTATTTTAAATACAGCTAAAATAAAGGGAACAATTTTATAGTTTTATAGTTCTTTTCTGAAAAAAAAATAATAATAAAAATAATTAATTATATGATGAATTTATTCATAAATCACAATTTTGAACATAAAGGACAAAATAACAATTAATTACCAAGTTAAAAATATAATAAAAACTAAGTTAATTCACAAAACAGAAATGATTACTATAACTTTACATAAACTATCCTGAATTGCATGTAAAAAAAAAAAGGGCGTCATGGGTGTCAAACTCAAGCCAGCCCATAAGATCAGGGGGCATGTTCTAGAGGCGTGCTACAGTAGCTGGCTGTACATGGCTGAGGTGGGCTGGTGTGGTGTTTCTGGGTCATGTTCACCATCACATTAGTGTCAGCGTCTCACCTGCATCTCGCCCTTCTCTCCCGGGCCCGCGGGTTTAGCTGACTCCGTGGCTGCGTTCTTCACACTGTCTTTACTGCAGTGAAGCAGAACCTCCACCACAAACAACGGCTCAGCTTCCCCGACTCCAGCCTACAACAACACACTTAGTCACAAAGTGTCCACTCTGCGAAGTTCATCGGTTCCTTTCTGTTTGCTGCTGGACACTTAACAACCTAGCGTCCACGTATTCATGCCACAGTGATGTTCTGGGTTCATTCTGGCTCAAAGGTCTACATGTACTTTCTCACTGTCTTCTTCAAGATTTTCTTCATCTTATGAGACACGCAAGTAAAAGTGCAGATTTGTTCTGAGTAGGGCATACCTTGACATTTGTCTTCTTGTTGAAATTGACGACTATACCCCAACCGAAATCCAGATCTTCTTTCTTCACCTGGATATGAAAAACCAACGAGTGTTTAGTGTCTTTCAGTGTCTCAGTGAACCAAGAAAGCCAAAAAGATTGTAACCAGGCTGTTTCGGATCACCACTGACTTCCATAGCAGGAAAAAAATACTATGCTGACCAAAACAGCCTGGTTCCAAACTTTCTTTAAAATATCTTCCTTTGTGTTCAGCAGAACAAAGACATGCATGTAGGTTTGGAACTACTTGAGGATGAGTAAATGATGACAGGATTTTCATTTTTGGGTCAACTATTCCTTCATCTGTATTAGTGTGCAGAGCCGCTGGACATTACCCTGACCACTCTTCCCGGCTGCAGGAAGGGCAGGCAGTATCTGGGTTTGTGGATAAACTCCTCGATTTCTTTGCCCAGTTTGGCCAGCTGCTGCCGGATCTTGTAGTAGGTCACCACGCTCTCTTCATTAGGGATTCGTATCGCATTATACTCCTCCTCCAGCTTCTTCATCTCTGTGGGAATCACAGAAACTCAAGATAGGAACGATAAAAACAACACGGGAAACGCAAGAGAAAACATGTTCCTGCTTCTCTTTTCCACAGATAGAAGCATAATGGTGAAGAAACAACTACAGCATGTCTTACTCTCCACGACGCCAGGCACGGCTCTGTAGTGCTGGAACTGGTAGAAGGACTTCTCCAGCATGTACTCGGGGTTGATCTCCTCCACACGCAGCAGATTGAGCACCATGTTGTAGGTCAGGTGAAAGGCAGAGTTCAGAGGATCCGCGGAGCCCTGCGAGAATAAAGGATTGATCATGAATCCTACACAAAACGGTTCGGTGCGAGGAAGACCAGGCCAAACACTTGCTGCAGGAACAGAAATATCAAATACCGTCAAATCACTAAATCAATCTTCAGCTTGTTCTCAAAACGGCTTATAGTTTGTTTTTTGATCTAAACATTCACCATTTTAAAACAGATTTGATTTAATGATTTATGTCTTCAATTAGAATCCAATTAAAATACTTAATGTATTTAATAAATAGGATACCCATTTTAATTGACTGTACTTATTTTATGTAACAAAAAGCTCTAAAACACGAAGAAAAAACAGAACGAAAATAACAAGTAAAAACATCATTTACTTAACATTTTAAGTAAATATACCAACGAATAATGAGTATTTTGAACGGAATCCCTGAAACTGTTTTAATATTAAAAGTATCACATGCTATTAAAATGACAAGCTCATTAAAACTAGTGCGTGTTTATCTTCATATTTGATAAAACAGTAGCAGCAAAATCAAAAACATTGTGATGTGAACTCAATCAGTAGGGTTGCCAGGTATTCCCCTGCCTAATCTACTCAAAACTAGTCCATTCGTGGTTCGAGGGGGTAACATTTCTCACTCCATGGGGCTAAAAATCAAAGAAATTAAAGGGGTCATACATGTGACATGGGAGTGCGTGTAGATCCACCAGGAGTTTTCTTTTCATTTAATACAAATAAGTTGCCCCTTCTGAAACCAAGCCATTCTCAAATGCTGACAGAGGCCACTCCCACAATAGTTGATTGACAGCAGCGTGTCCCTAAATGAGCCGTCATCAGACGTGAATCACTCATGACCCAGCCTCACCTACAGAAGCAGTGAGTATATCTTTTAATGAATCTTTGCTAATCTCCTTTCCTAACAATGTGCTAATTAGCAAGTTTCACTATGAACACGGCTAAAAAAAGATCCTCCGAGAGCACCCCGGAAAAGAGAGGCGGAGTCAGCGGAGCTTGTGAAGATTTAAAGGGGAAGTACACAGAACAGCGTGGTTTCTAAAGAGCTGTTTATGACAGGGGAAAATTAGCGTTTTAAAAACTATCTTTGAGAAATTTTAAAGCAATCTATATTACAAACTTTCCATTGAGACCCTAAATATATTAGCTTGTGGAAAACTGGGTTTGTATGACCCCTTTAAATCATATTATTGGGGTCACTTGAAACTCATTGTGATCTCTTTAATACCTTTTACTCTCTGGACAATTACAATGTTTTAAATAAAAACCCGTAACACCAACAGAATAATATCATTTACAATCAACCTCTAATGCCTTTTTTTAAACATGTCCAAAACCAATCGACCGACCGCACGAAGAGTAAGAAAAACACCGATCCATCCATTAATCAAAAGCTTTTGCAACAGAGCAGGATTGAGAGAAAACCGAGAACAGTGCCAGTCCATTAATGACAAGGCTTTCCTAGTATTCTCCTGGAAACGTTACAGAAGCGTGATGAAATACAGCTCCAATAGAGTCAGGGAGGCATTGAGCAATACTGCTCCAGACCCCAAGCAGAGATGGGATGCTTCAGAGGAGTGGGTGGGGGGGTCGTGGTGTTACCTTCAGTAACTGCTTGCCCACAGCTGGGCTCATCTTCTCATCCACCATGAAAATGACTATTCCCCTCTCGTCCATTCCTCTTCTGCCAGCACGTCCTGACATCTGGATATACTCTCCCGAGGTGATCTGACGAGGAGCGATGAGGGAAAAGAAAAGAATTTCACTTTACTGCACCATTTGAGGGACAAAGAGAGAAAACGAGCGCAAAACATCTGAACTGGTTAACGATGACATACGCTTCATCTTACACAATACTGTTGTTGAACATCTACAACAAAAATCTACCAAATCATACTGAACAAAGAAATATATCAACTTTTATTTACAATGAAGCACCTGTACATTCATTCGGTTATTTAAATAACCTTTATTATTATTTTCTTTCTGCTTTGCTCCATTTTAAGCGTTGTTAATGTTTATCGAAATCTAGTGGTCAATGAAACACATGACTATGAATCTGTAGAATTACAGGGACCTGCTTCACTGTTAAACCAGGCATGGGTGTTTGAAGAAAGTAAATGGGGTCAATCTTAATTTCATGAAACGCTGAGATGTGTTTGTTAACAGATGTAGTTCTGGGGAAACATCTCCATCTGAAGGTTTTTAACTGGTACGACGGCTCTGTTTGAGTCTGCTGCCAGATTGTGATTAATCAAAAATATTGTTTTTGCCCGATAAGGCCTCCTAACGTTCTTCTGCTATATTACAGCAACCCGCCGCTGACCCCAGATCAGCTTTATCTGCTATTAGCTGCTGAACGTCCCAGAGAGGGTTCAGCGCCTGCGTCTGTTGAGCGTGTGCTTTCTGGCAGACTCATGGAGACCAGATGTTCCTTACAAAACGCTTTAGATGGCAGCTTCCATCGCTCACTCTTTCTCTGCCGAAGAATAAAAGCCAAGGGCCTCTTTTATTCACAACAGCTTGAGTCATCGCCTCACACTCACGCAAACAATACGTGGCAGCCTGGACGGCACTGCTGCTCGGCCTCGGGTCCACTCTGAGCAACGACGGGCCGGCAGGCCAGGGAATTAGATTAGAAGCAGGACAGAGGATGAGGTTTGGGTCTTACCCAGCGGAAGTCTTTGCCGTCGAATTTGCGTGCGCTGGTGAAGAGCACGGTTCTCGCAGGCATGTTGATGCCCATGGCAAACGTTTCCGTAGCAAACAGGGCCTAGACAATAACAGAGAGAAAGATGAGGAACATGTTGAATGCACAAAGACACTGCTGAGGTGACTTAAAGGGGTTATATGATGTGACTTCAAGTTCTCCTTCCTGTTTGTGGTGTTACCAGCTGACCCATAAAGTTGCAAAGTCTCAAAACCAAACAGATATTCTTTATAAAAGTTATGACTCATCCACACCTCTCTAAAACGACTCGTTTAAACACGCCTCCACTTCTCTACGTCGCAGAGGGGGTTTATTTTCAAACACCACCCAAATGTTTCCAGAAAGAAAGAAGGCGGAGCTATTATTCTGTCTGTAGT
>JAUYWG010000044.1:4314592-4325552 GCA_034779775.1 Enteromius afrohamiltoni
GTGTTTGATTGTTCTGGTGTCGTAGCGCCGGGACGCAGCATCACGTTATGGTAAGGGGCGGAGCATTTCCATCAGACTCCATTGCTTCTCATGCAGTGTGTAACGTAGCAATACATGAACGCAAATGTTACATTTATTGTTTCCAAAACAAACAAATCGACTCCATACAGCCTAAATGAGTCGTTAGTGATTCAAAACAGGGACGGCTACACGCTGTGAGGTAGCACATTTGCATAAGTCCAGTCTATGTTCTGCATTATCCAGCCATGAACAACTTGGCCCTGCCCACAGCATTTTACTGACGACTGCTTCTCGAATCTGGAGAATCTAAAGATACTTCAGCACCCAGTTTATTTGCAGCAGTGCTTCACTGAATCACAAGCTGTAAGTATGATGAATAATAGATGCTTATATTTCCTACTACGGCGATGGGCCTATTGTTTCCGATGCTGTAGACCAACATGCATGTTAACCTATTGTAGGAGACTTCCGAAACATTATTAGGAGTGAGTATAAACCTATAGATAGAAAAAAAAACCCAACACGGCTGCTCTTGGGTGGTCAGTATGAGCTAAAGCTTTTAAGTCACAGTAAATGAATATAACGGTGCTATACGTGCTGCAAACTACACAAAAACACCTTCAAACACACACCACATGTGAATTTTAGAATTTCATACAGAAAAAACAGGAAATAAAAAGATCTTGCCTAAAACCAAACAAAAGTGAACGTCAATAAAAACAAAACACTAAAGCATATCAAAGAAAACATTTGACAGAAGGTTGTCTTTCGGGGGTTCACTCACCTTCAGCAGGCCCTCAGAGAACAGGATCTCGATGGTCTCCTTGAGGATCGGCAGCAGGCCGCCGTGATGAATCCCTATCCCTCTCTTCAGCAGCGGCAGAACATGCTCCACCTGGTCACAGACAAGCCCAACTAATCCCACAGCTTCAGGACTCTTCACACCAGACCAGCTCAAAACAGCAAGATCTGAATCTGAACAGCAGCGTTTATACGTCTGCCCTTACTCGTGTGGACATGAAGACGTGTGAGCTGATGGCTAGCTGGAGAGGAGCAGCTGGGCCAATTATAAGTCTAAAATATTTTCATTTTTTAAGAAAATAAGACTTCAAAGGATCTATTTTTTCTATGAAAAAGTTTCTGAAGGTGTAGTTGTGTAATACTTACTGTTTGAACTGCACTTATCCTACTATAATAACAACAATGTCAGATTAAGTTTGTTTACATAATGTGTGTGCATGTATTATTCATATATAAACAAACATGCGTGCATATAATTCAGAAAAATGTGTTGTGTATGCTATAAATACGAATACTGATAGACATACATAGAAGACAAAAATCGTTTGTATATATATAATTACACACAGAACGTAAACAAGACCTATTTTGGATGCGATTCATTGTTTGACAGCATTTCTGTGAATTATTATTATTGTTATTAAATATGACATGAACTATTTTTCTTCTCTCATCCAAAAAGCAACGTTATTTAAATAATTTTCAAAACATTTCATCATTTCTGTTTCAGGGAAGTGGAAATGCATGCTCGGGCAAATCTGGGTCAGCCGCGTAAGGAGCTCAGAACACGCAGGAAGAAATACGTCATTGAAAACAGACAGACAAGGGTCAAGCTGAAGGATGGGCTGTTCCTCATAAAAGCTAGTTCTGAGAATTCTTTCCAAGAAAACTGAATTTAAAACCAGAATATATATAGAATTAAAATACACGCGGTGAAAGCTTTCATTCGGACATTTAGTGTTAGGAGTTGGTTAGAACAATAATTAAGTGTTTACAAATAAACAACTACATAATACTATGCAGAACTGAATAGCAGGTGCTGTAAAGCGGTAACCTGGTCCGTAACCAAATTTAAGACCTCTTGAAACCACACTTACAATTTAAAACGTACAATCTTACATTTGATTTAAGACTTTCTAAGGAGCCCTGATAGAGTATTTATATTCAAGTTAAAAACTGGAAGTCATATGAATAAATACTGAGTTTTTAACATTCTGACGGCACCCATTCACTCCACTGGTGAACAAGTCATGCATTGCTACATTTCTACGAAGTGCTCCCGTGATGAACCGAACTCCTCTACACACTGGGCGGCCCGAGAGAGTACTCTCTATTCAACGATATTCAGTCACTGTATAAAACACAGAAGTCTACCTGTGGCAGCTTTTTGTCTTCATCAGACAGGCAGTCTGTGGCGTTGTTGAACACTTCCTCCACCAGTTTCTTCTCCTCGTCTGGAAATGAGAAATCAAACTTCAGTGTACCTGTGCGTGTGTCAGCTTAACGATCTCTGAAACAAAGCCAGAACCACCAAGACAGGTGTGTGTGTGTGTGTGTGTGTGTGCGTGCGCGCTTTATACAGATGCTCAGCACTCGTCATGATTGCCTGAAACACTGCTGACCAGAGAGCGGTACAGACAACAAAATATTCATGAAGAGTATTGGAGAAAGAGAGAGCTGCTATTTTCTGGGTCTAGAAACAAACATCTGTATTCCTGCAGCATGTGGCGCCGTCGGATCCCAGCAGGCTTAGCGCACTCAGAATAACAAAATACACTAAATATAGAGCCGCGGCTCTCCGTGGTGACCCAACACCAACAGCAAGGAAAGTATGCAATCAAATAAACTTTAATTAACGCATATCTCACAGGGCTTTTAAACCCAGCTAAAACTTCGTCTAGGCTACATTACTCATTTCAAATTAGTTTCACTTACTTTACTAAATAAATTAGAATGAGAAAAAAACAAACTACTAAAAATAAGAAAAACACCACAAGATTCATGCATTGCAAACAAGACTTCAAGTGTTTTACAGGCTATCAAACGTTTTCCAAGGCCTTTACTGAATCGTTTAAATGTTCTGTATTAATTGACAAATGTTTCCTCCTCCCAAGTGTATGCACGAGTTATTTGGTTCGCATTAAGCATTGTTTTTTCTCTTCCATCAAGAAAAGAACAGAACCAGTGATCCTGATTAATACAAGCGTCTGTCTGTCCCCATGTGACCACAACATCTCAGCAGTGGTCACCGCTTGAGCAACTCCACTCTCGCCTGCTGGAAATGATGAAAACGTCCTGGAACGCCTGTATAAAATCACACTTGAGCTGGAAAGCTCTTATGATGACATGTGCTAAGATAGAGCCAATGAAAACACTCCCCACCTCAAGCAAGACTCGCAAAACACTAGCAGCTGTGCGCACGAGCTCAACAAAGACGTCCCGTCTCAAGAGCACGCCATTCCACAAACAAAACACGTTTAATACACAATAACGCCACGCTTCTGTGTGCACCAAGCTTTACAAACCAAGTCCCAATAGGTCTTGCTAATTAAAGCAGTATGGGACGTGTGTTCCTGCTTGGGCTCAGTAACCCGTTCTGCTTCAAACACATGAAGATTTGATGAAGAGCTCACAGAAACGGTCTCAAATTCTCCAAAAAGCTCATTTCTTTTTCTGACCATGATTTGCACTTCATTCAATCTCTTCGTAATTAAGAGGAGAGATCAGTCATCACTGCTCCCATATTTGAGCAATACGAGTGAGAAATATTACATCGAAGAAGAAAAATGACTTCCTGCCTCTTTCCAAGGACTGCTTTGAGCAAAGAATCTCTGCAGGTGTGACAAAGATGAGAAATGCCCATTTAACTCAAATAAAAACAAGAGGAAAAGTCTTAGCGAGGAGGGTTATTCATTATTATAACATTAATACCCGTGTTGAAATCCAGTTTGGCCACCTGGAGAGCGTAGGCCTCGCATTCCTTCTTACTGAAGCTGAAGATAATCACCGGCTGGAAGTTCCTTTCCATGATCATCTTCACGATCTTAAAGACATTGGATGGACCTTCAGAGAGAAGACAGAAACAGAATGTCTAATACAGCGTTTAGCATGCTCCCAAAAACACAATACAGATGTGCGACACTAAACACTAATACTTTAACAGTCATCACTCCCAAGCCGTTTCAAACCTGCTTGAATTCCTGGTTCTGAACACAAAGGAAGATTTCTGGTCACAATGGTTTTTTTCTCCCTACTACAGGAGCCAGTGGTGACCGAAACAGTCTGGTTACCAACGGGTTTGGAAGTAAATGACGGCCGGATTTTCAGCTGTAATCACATGACCTTTCAATTTTACTACAGCGAGACATTCGTGCGTTATTTAAACCAACTGAAACACAGCCACAAATGCCTGATTGTAGCAAAAGTTAACTTGAACTGAGCTCAACTTGAAATGCAGTGACAGGAAGATCATTTACTTCAGCTCGATCAGAACACCACCGAGGATTAGGTTTAGAAGATTATTCTGTCCTTCTGCACAGAAACAGACAGTGATGTTCGGTGTGAACCGTGCCAGAGTGATGATTCAGATCAGTCCCGGTGAACAACTCACAGCTAATCAATGGGAGGTTAACCCTAGATCTGAACTAGTGACACAGTTTAACCTTAAAACAGTTCACTTAAAGGATTACCTCATGTAAAACAGGACATTAAAACGAGTCCAACTCAGCTTTAATGAGCAGAAACTGACTGGTGGGTGTGGGTGTCACATGCTATCTTTTTTCTGCTTAAAATACTAAAATGCTGGTGTGTGTGTGTTACTGCGATTGCACGTTGACAGCTGAATACTAACCTTTGGTTCCACCCTTCCTGCCTTTGGGGTCCCATTTGGCCCCAGTGTTCCCTCCTGTGTCCCCTGCATCCCTCAGGACCTGCATCGCCGTGTTAAAATTGTCTTCTCTGAACTCTCCCTGGCAAGAAACACCATAAAAATATGATTACATAACTGCCATGATACTTGGAATAGTTTCTTAAACTCGGTCGGCCTGTTGCTTTGGTTGTGGCTTGGACGTTATGCAACACACACAGAGAGATATTCCCGCTTTCAGAATCTGTGTAGAATTAGAAGCTCCGGCACTACACCCATGACAGATAACAGAACACAAACACCTCTGCATCTCTACAGGTGTTAATGCAGCTTTCCAAAGCAACTCACGTTCTCATCCACGACCAGGTGGAGTCCGTCGCCCCCTGCTGGAAACACATAGTGCTGCAGAGGCGTGGGGCGGTAGTCTGTGTACACCACGTGACACGGCTGCGAGGAAACAAACAGCTTCTGTTATCTGCATTCCACTCCTTTTCATATTTTAGCTGCGATCAATGTATATTTGGGGTTTTGGATGCGAGGAGTGTGTTGGTCAAAGTATCCTAGGCTGTCGGGAACTAAAGAGAGCGATTAACTACCTGTTTGTGAAGGTGACAGATCCACTCGGCAAACTGTCTGGCGTTGGGAATGGTGGCGGACAGGAAGACATGATGCACATTGTCTGGCAGCAGGATGATGGTTTCCTCCCAAACCACGCCACGCTCTGGTCACATGATCAGGACAAACGAACTCAACAAAAGCTTAATATCCTCACACACGAATGACAAGCACAGTTCTCCTGAACGAACGTCTGGTGTTTGTAGAGCACAGAAACCGACGACTGTGATAATAAACGGTTTCAACCTTCAGCAGGGCACAAATTAAGAGATTTGTGATGCGCCTCTATAGACGTAAAAGTAGCATAACCCAAGTTAATACCAGAATACTTTGTGTGCACGCAAAGACACCAGAAACAACACTTTACTCAACTTCTTCATCGTGCTACTGGACTATGGCAGAGAGGAACGTTATTTTACCTCGTAGCCTCTGAACCGCTGATGTCACACAGGCATGTTCACAACGAGAACGATGACTATACAGAGATAGAGAGTGCATCAACACATCATGACCCGTGTTCTAATCCATGAAAGAATTCTCCTTTTCTGTGAACTATCCCTTTAAATGCGTCACTGACACCCAGAAGTTCCGTTCAGTGCGGTCCAGTTCGTCTCTGCGTGACCTAATCTGATGTGCATCTCAAACACAACCCACCTGAGTCTCTCATGTAATGGATCTCATCAAAGATGACCCAGGCCACCTCCCTCATGACCTCTGACCCTCTGTAAAGCATGCTCCTCAAAATCTGGAAGAAAACACCCCAACCATGAGTAAGTCGAGAGCCAGTTGCTGCCGCTGCAGCAGATCATGAGCCCCGTCTCACCTCGGTGGTCATAACCAGGCAGGAGGCCGTGGGGTTAATGGTGACGTCACCGGTCATCAGACCCACATCCTGGAACTCTTCGTACATCTCCCTGTACTTCTGATTGCTCAGAGCTTTGATGGGGCTGGTGAAGATCACTCGCTGCTTTTCTCGAAGGGCCAGAGCGATGGCATACCTGCGAGCGGAAGGAAGCACACTCAGATCTGAGCCGCTGAATCATATAACCGCAGTCTGAAGCACACTCACTCTGCACACACGGTCTTTCCCGCCGATGTGTGAGCCGACACCAGCACTGACTGGTTGTTATCGATGCACAGGATGGCCTCGCGCTGGAAAGGGTCCAGGATGAAGGGGTACTCCTGCAAGAGCAGAGAAGAAGAAGTTCAAATCGAGGCAAAGCAGCAGTGCTGTCCGAGGAGCTTCAGTGAGGTTTATTAAAAGACCTTAGCGGCTTTTCCAACGCGTGGCTTCAGCGGAGTGTACTCCTCGTCTGCAGGAAGAACCACCTGAGAAAGACGGACCGGGTCACAACACGGACATTCAACAGAGCAGTGTTTATTCTCCAGTGTTTGTGTGTACCTCATGAGTGCAGCCCTCCACCGTCTCCACCTGCTCCGCCTTCACTTTAGGCATGAGCTCTGACAGACTGAAGGACGACACAGAAGAGTTACTACAGAGAGCGGATCGCACACTTCACCCTGATAACAGACACGCTCTACTAACTCTGAAAGCAGACTGTTAGTTTAGTGTTTAGTGTTAGTAGAGTGAGTTAACATAAACTTGCTAAGCGTCTAATAGTCAGTAGGTAGCGGATAGTGATTGATGCAGGAACTCCTGGTGCGGGGGATCGTACTTGATCTCCTCAGCTGACACGGTCTCCAGCTTCGCTCTCTTCCCCAGCACCTCCTCGTCCGGCCCGTCGGTCTCAGCATCTCTTTTGCGCACAGCTGCTGCGTCGCTCTGCTGTTTACTGCCTTTACCAGGAGTCTTTCTATCAGAGGAAGAACAACAGACTCAGTCCGGGGCGCTCCTGAGTGTTTTCTAGTCTGATCAGACACATAACAAACACGACCCTGGAGCACAGGAGCATTGGTAGATTATTTTATTTTATGCCAAAAAAATATTGTTATTTTATTTTGTCAAACGTGTGAACTGAGCAACGGTGAACTGTTTTATTTATTTTAAATAACCAAACAAAAAATATATAATTAAGGCATTTAAGACATTTAAATTTGGAATTAAATTACATTTATGATAAATAAACCGCAGGCTTTTCCATTATAATGTATTTTTAGTAAAATAAGAAACTTTATTTATTAGATGTTTGTACGTTTACTTTTTTTGCAAGATGAATGAATACGTTTACTCATTTTTAATAATTAAAAAAAATATTTGGTAAAAACAATACATTTCCATAAACCGACGGACAAAGTTATTATACATTAATTGACGCATTATTTACATAGACATACGACTATACAAAACACTGATTATGCATAAAATCCAAGGTTTTCTCACGGGCTCTCTAAAGGTTCCTTTTCTAAAGGTACTTTTATTTTGAAAAAAACAAAACAAAAACGCTTCAATAGTTTCCGTCTTTAAAAGCTGATTTCCTCAATATTAAGATGTTTTTGTTCCCTCCGATTCTCAAATAGACAGACATTATCCTGTCTTAACAAACCAGACATCAATGAAAATCTGATTTCTTCAGTTTCCAGATGATGTATTAAATGTCAGACCCTGGAGCAGGGACACATAATTAGTAGATTCTACCGAAGCAAGCTCCTTCAATACAACATGCACACAACACAAACGTAATTACGTTAAAACAACAAGAGCCAGATGAAAGCTAGATTATAACTGTAACGGGATGATGTTGTAGATATAAGATAGTTGATATTTAACTCTGCGCGCGCGTCACGTGTGTTTAACACGACAGGTAAATACTATCGCTCCGGTATCTAGAGATCAGCGCCGCGGAACACCCCCACGCCCCGCTCGTTCACCTACCCTGCCGCCGCTGAGGGCTTAGGAGCGGGCTTTTTGCTAGAACCGGCCTGCTCTTCATCAAACACGCTGAACAAGTCGTCTCCAAAGGCGTCCGCCATGACTTCAAACAGCCACAACTCCCAGCGTGCTTTGCTCAGGCCGCGTGCCGGAAATGACATGCGCCGGGGTCAAACGTGTGAACTGAGCAACGGTGAAATGTTTTATTTAGTTTAAGTAATCAAATAAAATTTGGAATTAAATTACATTTTTGATAAATAAACCGCAGGTTTTTCCATAATAATGTATTTTTAGTAAAATAAGAAACTTTATTTATTAGGTGTTTGTACATTTATTTTTTTGCAAGATGAATGAATACGTTTACTCATTTTTTTTGGTAAAAACAATACATTTCCATAAACCGACGGACAAAGTTATTATACATTAATTGACGCATTATTTACATAAACATACGACTATACAAAACACTGATTATGCATAAAATCCAAGGTTTTCTCACGGGCTCTCTAAAGGTTGCTTTTCTAAAGGCACTTTTATTTTGAAAAAAAAAAAAAAAGCTTCAATAGTTTCCGTCTTCACGGGCTCTGGTAGAGTTGGCTTAGCTGGCTGACTGCAGAGTCTTCTTCACTATTTTTCAGCTGTACAGTTTTCGTTCACAGAAATGTGGTTCACGCAGTGCGTCGATCAGTAACACGCGCTTGTCTTCGCGATGGGCGGGAAGAGGAAGAAGAAGGCAGCTTCCGCTCCGGTTGCTCTGAACACAAACGGTGCAGAAACTGAACCCAGCGGCAAAAAACACTCACACAGACCAAATAACGACAAATCAACCTCGAAGGAGAACAAACCCAGAGGTCAGACTTCACTCGAAAATGTCATTGAGTGAACAGGACAATATGTGATTGTAAATATATAAGATTTAGACGTGTTTGAATCGGGATGTACAGTGTTATTCATAATCAGTAGGTCATTTTCTCATAGTTTCGTATGTTTCACGTCTTGACAGTTTCTCTGCTAATGCCTAATTCTTTTTTTTTTCTCCTTGTAGCTCCCAAAACATATAGTCTTAACACTAATGCACAGCCTGACCCTGTGTCTGATAAATCAGTACTGAAGGTAAGTACTGTAAATCACACTAAAAGTCAAACAAACTGTAAGTTTCAATTATAATCATATTTTACAGTATTATTGTACTTTGACAAATAAATGCAGCCTTGCACGAGCCTTGTCTTACGGCAGAGACTGTTTCCTGTGTGTTTGAAGGTTGTTATCCAACCAGAGCTGGAGAAGAAGGTGATCAAGTTAATTAATGAATACAGACAAGAACATGCAGATAACGGACCGATATCTGGGAGACTCACCTCCAAGAAGTTGCTGGTAATTCCATCTTTAATGGCGAAGAAAGTAAATCATATGTATTGCAATTTCTAACGTGACTTTATGGTGTGCTGTCTGTCAGGATCTGTACACGGCCCTGCAGAAGTTCCAGTTTGAGACGGAGCACATCGAGGAGGCCATGAAGAACAGCATGCTGTACGGAGGAGACCTGCACTCGGCGCTCGACTGGCTCTGTCTCAACCTCAGAGACGGTACCAGACTCACAAACGTACCCGCTGCTCTTCAGACACGCACCCGCCTGAGACTGTTGGTTTTCTGTCGTTCAAGATGAGCTTCCGGAGGGATTCAGCCAAAAGATGCAGGAGGAGAAGCAGAAGAGTCGGCCGAAGTTCCAGCCTCCGAAAGAAGACGAGAAACAAACGCTGACCAGGAAAGAAGCGCCTGCGGAGGACGAGAAACCAAAGGCACAGGTGTGTTAGGAGTCAGAGTTTCCTTAAAGGTATGTTCCAGGCAAAAAGGAGCATTTTCGGGTCGTCTGAGATGTGGAGGAGTGTGTTTCTTCATCAGCAGATTTGTAGAAACGTTTCACTGATAGAATGAGTGGGTGCCGTCAGGATGAGAGTCCAGCTCATTAGAAACATCAGAATAATCCAGCCCACCTGGAGACGACAAAAGACGTCTCCGATCCGTCATTTAGACGTTTTAACTAAACAATAAAGTAAGATCATGTGAACGATATTGGAGTGCCGTGGATTATTGGGATGTTTCTGACGGCACCCATCCACTGCAAGTCTCCGTCTTCATTTTAGGATGAACTGTTCTTTATGAGATCTAAACTGTAAGCACAGGCCTCGGTGAAAGACAGCGGAGACGGTATGAAGGAGTGGATACTGCGCTACGCTGAGCAGTCTGAAGATCAGAGCAGTGAGGAAGAGGAGGAGGAGGAGGACACGCGTGTGTTTAACCCAGAGCTGGAGCAGAAGTTTGATCCTGTGAGTTTTCCTCCGTCTGCACTGTGTCAGTATTAGCTCAGCAGCTTCCTGTACGCTCTCGTGCTCTTCCTGCAGAATGAGCGGTACCTGCTGCTGACCGCTCAGATGTACGACGCCAAGGAGATGGCCGCCGAGTCGAAGGCCAAGAGGGAGCGAGCGGGGCAGAGGACGGCGCAGGATCGGATCCGAGTCATCCAGCAAGGTCTCTCTGCCTCTCCGGGCTGGTCTTCACGGTAGAACCTCGCCAAGAGTTTTTCAATAGGGTTTGCTTGCTTTACAGAAATGAAGTCTTTGGAGAATCATCCGATGTTTAACTCCGCAATCAAAGTTAAAGACGCTCCTAAAGAAGAGAAGAAGCCAGTGACGCTCGCTGATGGACCGGAGGAGCTGAACTTCAAGCTCTTCCAGCAAACGGAGACACCGCCGGCAGAAACAGGTTCCGGCGTGTCGTTACAATCTATCCTTTTGATCCATTTATTTTTTGTTTGATTTATTTATTTT
>JAUYWG010000044.1:4331868-4348177 GCA_034779775.1 Enteromius afrohamiltoni
TTGTGTTTTCTAATTTGGTGAAATCAAGAATTATGAAGTCCATTGATGACTTAAAAATTCTGTGTGTGTGTGTGTGTCTCTGTGCGTGTGAACAGAAGTGTGAGTATGGCTCTCCAGAGGACTTCCTGTGTCGAGCTCTCGATGCTCCTCAGCAGCAGGCGGTGTGTAACGCTGTGGGTCTGCTGAGGAGGATCGGTGCATGTCATGAAGACAGCTACACCCTCACACCACTCGGACATCACTTGGCTGCTCTTCCTGTCAACGTCAAGATCGGCAAGATGCTTATCTTTGGCGCTATCTTCGGCTGCCTGGAACCCATTGTGAGTGGTTTTTGCAGCATGCTACTAAACTTCTCACGTTCGTGTGGCTCCAAGCATGTTGGCCCTTCTGTCTTCTTACTGAAGGTTGTACTGAACAGCATCTTCTGTTTGTTTTGCCTCGTCAGGCCACCATCGCCGCGGCCATGTCTGAGAAGTCTCCGTTCGTCACTCCTATGAGCAGAAAGGAGGAGGCGGATCTGGCTAAATCTGCTTTGGCAGTGTCCAACTCTGATCACGTGACCATCTACCGCGCGTACCTCGGGTAATGACATGTGTCCAGCAGAACGCTGTGCTGCGTAGGAGGAAGTGACCTCATACTGATGAAGGTGTGCTCACAGGTGGAGGAGCTCCCGGAGCGAGGGGATGCGTGCTGAGACGGCCTACTGCCGGAGACACTTCCTGAGCCGCACCGCCCTCATGACCCTGGAGGTGACCCGCTCTAAAGAAAATATATCTTAAATGCCAAATGATGAAACCATCTACAGTTTTGTTTATTTGTTTAATTTTAAGTTTTTGTCTTTTTTTTTATGTAACTAACTTATTTTGATTTTACTTTTAGTTCTTGTAATTTAATACTTTAATTAGAAATGTTTCTAATATTCATTTCTTATTTAAATTACATTTTATTTCAATTGCCTAAAACAATTAGTATAAATTCACTTAAATTTAAAAATATTATCAAATTAAAATAAAGAAAGAAAGAAAGAAATAACAAAATAAAAGTTTAAAAAATATATATATATATATCACAATAAAAATATATAATACATAAATAAATATTTTAAATTTTATTAGTTTTTGTGTTTTTTTACATTTTATTTGTAACCTGAAGTTATTATTGACGTTATTTAGATTTTTACTTTTAGTTCTAGTAAAGTTTGCCTAAAACAGTTTTGAAATACAATTTTTTTTCTGTTTTATCACACAACTGCTAACATGCTGATATTAAAACAAAATTGGACTTTTTTTGTAATAATCTTCAGTCATGCTCAGATGCACCTTGTCTTTTTTTTTTTTTATGAACAAAAGGTTTTGTTGAAACTTTATTTTACGGTTACACCTATTAGTTGCATGCATTTTACTACTATATCAGCCATTTATTAGTAGTAATTAAGCGCATATTAATGTCTTATTCTACATCCCTAATCCTACCCAATACCTAAACCTAACAGCTACCGCACTAACTATTATTAAACAGCGCATTAAGAAGAGTGTTACCTATTCTATAGCGTTGCATACATATAGAAATGAATTCACAGATCAAGGCAGTTTCTGAATGATTGGAGTCAATACGGTGACCCCTAAGCTTTTCTTCATCAGGACGTGAAGCAGGAGCTGATGAGGATGGTGGAGCAGGCCGGTTTCGTCTCCTCAAGGCCCAGTCGGACCCCTCGCTCTCGGCCCAGCTCTGAATTCAAGGCCCTGGGCTCTCTGTCGGAGCAGGATGTGTGTGTTCTGAAGGCGGTGCTGACGGCGGGTCTGTACGACAGCGTGGGTCGTGTCCTGAGCGCTCCGTCGCTGGACGTCCAGGAGCGGGTGGTGTGTGTGGTGGAGACGGCTCAGGGAAAGGCCCACGTTCACCCCTCGTCGGTCAACCGCTTCCTGCAGACCCACGGCTGGCTGCTCTTCCAGGAAAAGGTGCGCTTGGTTAACTTTTATGCATTACTTTGACCTTTCGTGACACCTCTTGGAAGAATTCTCTTATTTCCCCGATCTCTGATTGGAAGCGCTGTTTTCCACAGGTGAAGTACACCAAGGTGTTTCTCAGAGACACTACGCTGATCTCTCCGCTGTCGATGCTGCTGTTCGGAGGAGATATCGACGTGCAGCACAGGGAGAGACTCATCTCTCTCGACGGATGGATCTACTTCCAGGTGAGGAAGGTTTTGTATGCGTGTCTTGTTTCTCGTTGATTATCTGCACTGGGTTGTTTGCCTGATTTGAATTGACCGCTTCATTGGCGAGAGCACCGATGCATCATGAAATGCTTGTCAAACTGTAACATGACTCTAGTAAGAACAGCTAACACGGTTTCATTTCCCATCAGGCTCCAGTCAGAATTGGCGTGATCTTCAAACACCTTCGCAAACTGATCGACTCCCTCCTGGAGAGGAAATTGGCCAACCCCAAAATGAATTTGGAAGGTGATTTGTTTTTCAATAAACTCTTTTTGTTTTATTTTATTATTTGTTTATTTTATTGTGTAGTATTATTTGATTTAATTACTTACTTTTATTTTATTTTATACTTCATTGTTACGTTATTATATTTTTGTATTTGTATTGTATTATTTATTTTTATTTATTATATATTTTAATTGTTTTTTAATTTGTATTTATTTCATTATTTATTTGATTTTATTATTTGTTTATTGTAATTTGTATATTTTTATTTATTTTGTTTTTTGTTTATTATATATTTTTATTTAATTTTATATTTTATTGTTACTTTATTATATATTTTAACTTTTTTAAAAATGTTATTTATGTATTTCAGAATAGAATATTTGTTTATTCTAATATGTATATATTTATTTATCATTTATTATATTATATATTTTAACTTTATTTAATATTTTATTCTTGCTTTCTTTTTATTTAATTTTTATTTCATTGTAGTTTATTATATTTGAATTTTATTTTATTATTTTATTCATCATTTCTGGAATAAGGATGCAGTCTTTCTTTCACGAAAGCACATATAATTCCTTTTATTTCTATGCTTTTCAGATGAGAAAACCATACAGATCATCACAGAACTGATCAAGTCAGAAAACACGCTGTGAGAAAGTGGCTGCTTGTTTTCGGCCGTGAATTACTGAAAGGGTGACAAACCGGTGTGAAAATGTAAATGATATTGCCAAACCAGAATAAAAATATTTTAAGCCAAACAAAACGTTCATCATTATGAACGCAGAGAAACAATCCTGTGGTTATAATGTAATCGGTTTGTTATTGAAAGAATAAAACGATCAAATTATGGTCGTGTAAATCAAACTTTTCAATTATGTGACTGGTTAAGATTCATGTTTTAAGTTTGACACACAATTATAGATGAATAATAGACATTAAAAGTTATCTTGGGTGAAGTGTCTGACAGTAGACTTTAAGGATGCAATCTTCTTCATATTTATAACAAAAAAAGAACCACAGACAGCATCATGTTTGTGTCATAATAGTAGTGTGATGGTCTTTTAAAGATGAGAGTAACATGCTTTATGAGTCCAAATGAATGTCTGTCTGTTCTAAAAGCCTATAAAGCTGAATAATCAATAAGTGCATTAGTGTACTTCCTGCCTTCATCTGGACATTCCTCAGAGGGCAGTGCTTTATTGATTCACCACTAGAATAGAATGGAATGGAATGGAAATAATAACAGCACTTAAATATTTTTACCTAAAACTAAAGCGCGCGGACTCGAGGAGCACCTTTCGCTAACGGTCAGGTGTACAGCGGGAGTCAGTCACTCCTCAGCACGATGAAGACCTGCTGCTCTCAGCTGCATTATCTCCCGGTAGAATCTGCATGAGAAGGGTCATTCAGTCACATTTCTATCAGCAGGAGCCAATCATCTGCTGAACACCTGCGTGTCACAGGTGAGGTGGGATGTACTGTACCTGGGGAAATTAACATGTGGATTAAGATACAAAATGTAAACGTGTATGTGTTGTATCTTCTCCACAGGTAATGAGCACACAGATCTGGATCTCTCTCTGTAGAGCTGAACAGACAGGTCACTTCTGTTTTAATTTAACTAATTTAAAATCAATTGACTGAGCTAACTTGAGTTTCTGTCCCAGCTCTCTTAAAGGGTTACTCCACCCCAAAAATAAAATGTTGTCTGTAACTCTTTCCCCGGCAGCGTCGCAGCCACCAGCAGCATTTTTGATGATTTTCACTTAAATTTGACGGCCTTCAGAATATTTTCTGCTGTCCATATATGAACATACAGTATTATATATCAAAATAAGAACCAAGCCTCTGCCTCATGTTTTATCATCACTTGAATGCAGATAGGTTTCATCATTTTAGACAAAATAAATAGCATTTTTTAATTAAATTACTGCATTTCCAAGCAAAATACATTCAGAGATCATATTCTTTCACCTGTAATAATTATGTGAATAAATGAAATTGCATTTAGTGAACAGAGCAAACAGACACACACACACAAATTCATATCGCCGGGTTATTGATCTGTCCACGACATACTCTAACTAGAGATGTTTCTGCGTCTGTAAAGGCATCTCCGTCACTGACTATCTTAACTTTATCGCGGTCAGGTCAAAACACGATCTACATCGTCTCTGATCCTTCTGAGTTTTAAACCCTGTTAGAGCCAGGAAGTCCCATAACTTTGTTTTCACAGGGGGGCACACTTTATGAGCTCAGAAATAGACATTCACCAAAACAAAAACAACTTGTAGTTATTATTATTTAAATCGAACAAATTCTATATTAAACGGATAGTCTGCAATGATCTGTTGACTTCTGAGTGCCGTGTAGCCTAATCCATTTAAAATTAAAATAGAAAAGTTTGAAAAATGTAAAAGATTTTCTCTCAAAATTGCAACAAGACTAATGGCATTCATTATAAAGATTTTAAAAGTGTTGCCAAAACTAATGTATTTAAAAAGAAACTGAAATGCACCATAAGTGCATTCAGCACGAATAACAGATGTTTCCACGGCAGGGTCGCGTGAATTTACTTTTATTTAGGTCTACACTCACAATAACAACAAAAACACTGTGCATAAATGTGCCTTAAAGAAAGAAACATTTCCATTCAATAATAATTTGGTTGGTCTGTTTCAAATAGTTTCCGATCTATCGCTGGAATGTGTTATGTGAAGATGCAATGTGAAGTATATTTTATTGTTAATATTTCTATACATATAATAATATAGTAACTTTGGCACCGTGGGCCTCCCCGCAAACGGAGGGGGGCACGTCGAGTCGTTTGGTGACGGCCTTGGCACTAGGGCTTTTCCACCTAGAACAGGGATTCATGTAAAAACTCATTTAGTCAGCCACCAACTGTGTAAGTTCTCCCACTTAAAAAGATGTAATTTAATCATCAGAGCTATAAGAAACAAAATGAGAAAATCCAGAAAATCACATTGTAGGATTTTTAAAGAATTTATTTTCAAATTATGGTGGAAAACAAGTATTTGGTCAATAACAAAAATGAATCCCAATACTTTGTTATATACCCTCTGTTGGCAATGACAGAGGTCAAAGGTTTTATGTAAGTCTTCACTAGGTGTTCACACACTGTTGCTGATATTTTGGCCCATTCCTCCAGCAGATCTCCTCTAGAGCAGGGATGTCTTGGACAACACAGACTTTCAACACCCTCCAAAGACACTCCAGGACCTTGAAATGCTCCTGACGTTGCCTGGGCGTTGTGTTTGGGATCATTGTCATGCTGAAAGACCCAGCCATGTTTCATCTTCAATGCTCTTGTTGATGGAAGGAGGCTTTCACTCAAAATCTCGCGGACAGAAACCGTGTTTGTTTGTAGGTGACCAAATACTTATTTTAGCGCAGAATTTACCAATTAATTCATTAAAAATCCTACAATGTGATTTTCTGGATTTTTTTTCTCATTTTGTAGTTGAGGTATAGCTATGATGAACATTACAGTGGAGATCGTGCACAATTGGTGGCTGAACAAATACTTTTTTGGCCCGTTGTATCTCATCAATGGTGGGGAAAGAGTTAATCGCTTACCCTCCTGTCGTTCCAAACCCATAAAAGCTTTGTTCATCTTCAGAGCACAATTAAAGATGTTTTAGATGAGAACCGGGAGGCTTGTGACTGTCCCATTCACTGCTAAACAATTACACTGTCAAGGAGCAGAGCAGTATGAAACTGAATGCTCCATCGTAGCGCCATTTTTGGTGAACATCATAGGCTCTTCTGTGTCAGCCGCGTCACACGAATACACTGTTTTCATTCAAATCAACACACATATATACATATACATATACACTCATATATATATATATATATATATACGCTCACCTAAAGGATTATTAGGAACACCTGTTCAATTTCTCATCAATGCAATTATCTAATCAGCCAATCACATGGCAGTTGCTTCAATGCATTTAGGAGTCTGGTCAAGACAATCTCCTGAACTCCAAACTGAATGTCAGAATGGGAAAGAAAGGTGATTTAAGCAATTTTGAGCATGGCATGGTGGTCGGTGCCAGACGGGCCGGTCTGAGTATCTGCTCAGTTACTGGGATTTTCACGCAACCATTTGTGGAGTTTACAAAGATTGGTGTTAAAAGGGAAAAACATCCAGTATGCGGCAGTCCTGTGGGTGGAAATGCCTTGTTGATGTTGGAGGTCAGAGGAGAATGGGTCGACGGATTCAAGCTGATAGAAGAGCAACTTTGACTGAAATAAGCACTCGTTACAACCGAGGTATGCAGCAGAGCATTTGTGAATGGGCTACAACAGCAGAAGACCCCAATGGGTACCACTCATCTCCACGAATAAGAGGAAAAAGAGGCTACAATTTGCACGAGCTCACCAACATTGGACAGTTTAAGACTGGAATAATGTTGCCTGGTCTGATGAGTCTAGATTTCTGTTCAACCATTCAAGTCCGAATTTGGCGTAAACAGAATGAGAACATGGATCCACCATGCCTTGTTTCCACTGTGCAGGCTGCTAGTGCTGGTGGTGTAATGGTGTGGGGGATGTTTTCTTGGCACACTTTAGGCCCCTTAGTGCCAATTGGGCATCGTTTAAATGCCACAGGCTACCTGAGTATTGTTTCTGACCGTGTCCATCCCTTTATGACCACCATGTACCCATACTCCGATGCCTACTTCCAGCAGGATAATGCACCATGTCACAAAGCTCCAATCATTTCCAACGGGCTTCTTGAACATGACAGTGAGTTCACTGTACTAAAATAACCCCCACAGTCACCAGATGTGACATCTGTTTGTTTTCTTTGTTTTGTAAGGTACAATGTCTTGTTGTTATTGTGACTGTACCCTTTATAGTTTCATGATGATGTCTCTTCTGCTGGTTTCTGCTTCCCATAAGAAACAAATTCAAGTGACCGCACACAGGTTATAACATTACTGCATCATTACTCAATTTACATAGTCTGAAGTACAATCCACTGCGTTCACGCACATGTGAAGGATGATGTACATGTAGTGAAGTTAAATTATAATAACTAAAATGGCTTTAAGTAGCCTATAATGTTTGTCTGTATTTAGCATTATTTACCAACATTTAACATTAGGCTATTAGGTATAAGCTCATTTATTCCTCAGATATGTGACTATTTGAGTTTCACTCCTTGGATTGATTAGTCAGACATCTGAAAATGAAACTTCTTGGCTTTTCTAAGAAGTTCTTCTGTTTTAAGAAGTTGGTTAAAGTGTGGTTTATTCTTGTTCTCCAATGGAAAACTACAGAATCAGGACATGCTCCCGCTCTCAACGAAGCAGCAAACACTAAACTTCCATGATATATATTTAAAAAGCCATGTATGTAGAACAGAAATGTGAATGCAGGTCTTATTAATATGAATGTATGAATAAATGTTCATTTCTTTTATATTTGACTGGGTTTTTATTGTCTTTGTTATACTTTAATTATTACTATTACTGTTTTTTTAATTGCTTTTGCCATGAAAATATCCTCAGATGCTGACGTGGCATTAAACTAAAATATATTTGACTTTGTGTTCATGTAATGTACCAAAACTGTAATTAATCAGCTGTAATCATACTCCGGGTCTCATACGCAGACGTAACCTGTGGGATCCAACAAGCTGAAAACATTTTAGAGAAATGGAAAAATATTCACACACTGCAGCTGCTTATTTCTACATAAAAATGTCCTATGTGACTTCATTTTTGACCACTTCTCTTTTTTCTTAGTTATATTGCTTAGTGACTCAGAAATGATTATCTCGTCCTAGCAAGTGTTGTTCAGACCACAGTTATATTTGTTATTCAAATAACTGCGAGATCTATTCAGATTCTGCTGCCTGTCATCTGATAAACAGTGTTTTATGAAAGGTGTAAGCGTGATGATGATTGTTCTCTTGTTCAGGTATGCAAACTGAAGGACTCTGAATGAGCTCGTTCTGTGTTTGACTAGATCCTCGTGAATCACATTACCTCATGCCAGTACTCACATACTTCACAGTGTTAGTGAGTAATAATCATGTCTCTCTGCAGCTTCATGCCACGCTCCGCAGAAAGCAGGAGGAAATATCTGCCCTGAAGGAGACTAACGCCCAGCTGAGAGATCCGGCCAAACGCACTGAACATTACGTAGTTAGAAGTGGAAAAAATAAACTCTTAATATCTTATGCTTCTGACGTTTTTTCAGATACATACTCGTAATTCTGAGGAAAAACACTAGCATCGAGAGTTTTAATTGAACGATTTTCTTACAATTCCGAATTTACATCTTGCAATTGTGAATTTTGTTTGTTTCAACCATGAATAAAATACAGAAAAAGCTAATGACTTTTTATCTCCTAATACAAAAAAAGTAAGAAATGTGAGATATAAACTGATAAAATTCGTATTTCACAATTTTTTTATATAATTTAAACTAAAAAAGTCAGTTGTGAGATAAAAGTCACAAATAACTTTTAAAGTATTGTTCACCTGAAAATGAAAAAAACTGCCTGTGTTTTACTCCTTCCTAGGTGTATATGAAGTCCTGGCACTTCTAAAGTCTTAACAGCACAAAACACATTAAATAATGTGCGCACAAAAATAATAAAACGTGCCTCACATGGATGCAGGGCATGAAAAAAGACCTGTAGCGAGAAAAATATCCATAATAAAAATGATCACAGAAAAAGGCTTCCATAGATTGCGGTGATAATGAAAAAACACAAACACAAAAGATAACACTTGTCAAGATAACAAGCTGTCTTTTGTTAACAATAGTTTATGTATAAACTTACATGAGCGACCAATGAACAATACACTATTTAGTAATCTTCGTTCATGTTAGTTCATAAAAATACAGTAAATCATTGTTTGTTCATGTTACTTCACCGTGCATTAACTAATGTTAACTAACATGAGTATTAATACATAATGTAGAATCTCTGATCATTCTTAACTCATGCTAACTAATGTTAACTAATGAACCTTATTGTAAAGCGTTACTACAAAAATTCAGTGTAAAATCTAGATTTTATAAAAAAATGCGAATGTCATTTAACGTCTTACTGTACATGTTTGTGAATGCTTCACCTGCGCCTGTCATTCCAATTAAAAAGGTTTGTTTTTGTCCCATGACAGCATGTAACACCCACTTTCACCATTCAAACTATTCTCTACTGTTTGTTGAAAGTCCTGATTCACTCTGAAATACACCATACTTTGAAGTAAAGTGCATTGTGAAGAGCACTTCATAACTTGTTTTTTTGTTAATGAAGGTAAAATCAAATGAATAATTTTAATATGTGTGTGTGTATATATATATTGAACAGTTTATGGATAAAATGGTAATTATTTGCTGGTTTCACATGATATTAGAATTGTGATATAAATACTAAATTGACCGTTCAGAAGTCTTGTGTTTTATAAACTGATGTTACCTTACACACATATATCTGTGAAGCTTCAGCAGCCAGAGGGCAGCAAGACTTCCACATGTACAGTGTCACACCCTCCAATGACTGTTTGTCAGTTCCACTTCCTGTCTGCTAGACTCTGAAGACATCGCTCCTGAGAGACTCACACCTCACAGAGGACTGTTCTTCTGAACACTGGATCTCTCTGCTGACACAAGAACATCATCCACAGCTTTAACTAGCTCCACCACGGCTGACCAGCAGAGCCCCGCAGCAGGGGTCAAGCGGCAGCTGTGAGTGGTCCAGCTCAAATGACCTTCTCTGTGAAGATGATGGCTTGAACTGTCCGTCTGATTCCAAGCAGCCAAGGCTTGAAAGTGAACTTGTACAAGTAGACTTGGAGAAACTGAAGGCCCATCTGGACCAGGACCAGGACGAACAAGCTCCTTGCCAACTGAGTGAAGATTCAGGCTTGACCCAGAAGCAGAGCCTTCAGATGTTCTCCGGAGGCTTGATTGCAGAAAGGGGGGACATATTTGGGGCTTTCCGTGGGCTTCGAGTATCTGATCGTAACACGAGTGTGTGCTTTAAAACCGCAGTCAGGGACCACAGTACAGTAAAGACCAAGGTTTTCCCTCATGGAAAGGCTTTCACCTCTCACACACCAAGTGGCTCTTGTAGGCTCCTTTGGGTTCCTGAACAGCTTTATGATTGAAAGAGTGGAATTTGTATGATAAAATCAGCAGTATTCCACGTAGAACATATGAAAGCACAAAAGGTTCTTCATCGATGAAAAGACAGAATGGTTCTTTTAAGAATTTTCCACTGCAAGGTTTCAAGTGTGACTGCTCCTCAGCTCCTGTGACCTTGTGTAGAAACAAAATGTTGACTGGTTGCGGAAACCGTTTCCTGTTCACGACTCAAACAGACACTTCTCAACAGAGGCGTAAAGCTGACAGACCAGTGCTCATCACAGGACAAGGAGATCAAATCTTATATACACTATATTTATTGAAGCAATATATCCAGTGATACAGGACTCTGTATTGACAGTGTGTAGAATTGTACTCTAGAAATAACTTATGTTTTTGTGGCCTTTATAAAAAGCTGATTGAAAAGTGAAATGTATCGTTTCTGGACCACTAGCTACACCAAAATTGAATTTTAAAAACAATGACAAAAGAACTGATACATTCCTGTTTTTCATTGGTTGGCCAAACGAGTATCCCCGCCTCCAAACTGACCCCATTGGCTGAGCCCAGCTGTTCAAACCCACTGCAATTCTATACAGTATTATATTATATTACAGTAAATAAAATACAAATATTTCTGTGAGGACTTCAGGATTTTGACTTTTTATGACTATGTGATAGTGTCAAAGCTCACTGTGTTTGCTTAGGCTGGATTTTAGGTAAGCAAGTTAACGTTGTTTTATAGAGAGACAGAGAAACTCTTCACACCAGGCTACAATATATTCTCACCACATGGTATGAGGAAGCTGGCAACAGCATTAGAGGCTGACCAATGTGCTTTTCAACCCTTGATGAAAACTGTAACAAAAATGCCTTAACAATATTGCCACTGAGCAGCAGAAGGGCTTGAAAGACTGAAAAAGAAAAAAAAATGAATCACTTAAACAGCATTTCCTCAAGGGAGCATTCCAGGGATTCATAAACAACATTATTAACTGTATAATACTTGGTCCAGCATTAATATCATCCTGTTTGTAAATTACATGTCAGGGTTACATTCCTGCGAGAATTCTTACCGAGTCACAATATTATTAGTATCGTATTAGGCTGTACCCTGGTTCTGCTACGGTTGAATATAAAGGATCATCTGGGAAAGAAAGATGCAACGAGAAATGGGAACCAAATATTCATACAAAAGAGAATGTACTGCAATATGCATATAATATTGTCATACTTTCTGCAGTTGGTGGTGGAGGTGCTGCCGCTCTCCTGAAATAAAGCACAGCAAGACGTCAGATGCATGAACTAATCACTAAAAAGTAGATGTGTGTCAGGAGCGAGGGCTGACCTGCCAGCTGTGGGCAGTGAACGAGTGGGAGCTGATCTCTGATTGTTGTAGAAGTTCTCGTACGGAACAGATGCTGAGGAAAGACCAGGTTAATAAACATTACAGGATGGACTAAGCATAAAATGTCACCTAAGTCTGTCATATGCAACGACCGTCCAGCTTTAAAAAAGGACAAGCCAGCATAAAGGAAGTCGGGTTATTACAGTTCACTAAAAACCATTAAAAAACAAGTAAAATAAAATAAAACTTTAACTCACAGCCACAGTGGTGGTTATTTACACCTCATATTATATGTAAACATTTGTGTTACCACAGCAACAACACATTGAAGTTGCAGTGGAAAACCAAACCAGAACCGTACCAGCCAGCTCGGATCGACAGGGAATGGAACGGTTCTACAAAGAGAACCGTTCGACCCGATAGTGGAAAAGCAGCTACAGTAAAACATCTGTAAACAGTCCATGTGACATCAGTGGATCAAGTTGTGACGATGTGAGAATACTTTTTTTGTGCAAAGAAAACAAAAATAACATCATAAACGAAACTATTCTTCTCCTGCGACGACTTCTGTCTTCTGCCATTTTAGAGAACATTACCGTGCAAGCTTTCCTCTAGACGTAAACAGCTGCAGATTCCGCACATGTGTGCTTTCACATAAACCTGTAACGTTTCATGTGGGTGATAGAGAGTGCCGGAGACGTGGAGTACAAAACATAGAATTCCTTTTAATGACTAAGCCAAAGAGCGTCACAAGACATAAGCACCACATACACATGCAAGTTAACATACAGAGACATTGACGGACAAAACTGAATACAAAAGACATGGGTTTTATACACAGCACGCTAATTACAAGACACGACACAGCTGGGGAAACACAGGTGGAAGCAAATCAACTAATAATCACAAATGACACAGGAAGGACCAAATAAGGGCAAACAGGAAGACATGAACTGAAACTAAAACAGGAAGACAAGAAAACGAAACTAAGAACAGAACTAGACAGACGTAATATGTTACAAATCCAGGCTGATTACGTCAAATACGTTAAAGTTTGTGTATGCGCTGCATTAAAAATGGCAGAAGATGTAAGTCACGGTAAAAGAGAGAATTCTGTTTTTTTTTCATAGCATCATGAGACTGAAGTCACTGATGTCACATGGACTGTTTTACCAATGTTTTCACTATGTCTCTGGATCTGGGATAATTTCAGTGTAGAGACCTATATAATATTTTCTCCCACTCCCGCCCGCAGTATTCAACTTTTGTCCCGCTCCTGCCCGCAAAAGCCCGGAGGTAAACATATAAGGTACACAATATAAGTAGTTTTATTTTCACTTGCTTCTCTTTTGAATATAAAAAAAAAGAAATGGAAAATAAACAAATATGTTTTGTTTTATTTGAGTTTAATTAAATGGAATGATGAACATCTCTCTTCAGAACATAGAAATACAGGTAGAAATAGGCTGATAATTTTGCAACGAAACAAAATAATAATAAGCGTTGATTTCTCAAGTGGTCAAACAGAAAAGCATTGGCTCTTGTTGCTTTTGTGCAGTAGATAAATAACAGGATATTTGTTTTCATTAAATTCATTTTAAGGTAAATCCATTTTGCGGGAGTATTTTCCGCGAATATTTATAATCTCCCGCAACCCGCACTAACATGAGGACCTTATCAAATTAAATCTCGTCCCACGGTACTCCCGGAGTCCCGCGGGAGTGCAGGTCCCTATTTCAGTGGTGTTGCTGTCCATGGAGGGACAGATAGCTCTCTGATATCATCAGACATATCTTCATTTGTGTGTTTGGAATGACTTGAGGGTGAGTAATTAATGACTGAATGTTCATTTTAATAATAACAATGTAATAAACTAACCGTTTATTATATGGGTCTTGTAATCAAAGACAATGTATCAGCTTGGAATCATGAATGTGATTTTCAGTGTCATATGGACTAATCAAATTACAGCTAAAAAGTTCACACAACAAACGTGCAGTAAATCTGTGGTCACATCTAACTAATCTTGTAAATTTGTGCTGGACATCTTTGTTCCTCGTACATGCATGGATTCATGTGTTGCTGACAATACCTGGAGGTTTGTCTCCGGTTCTTCTGAGGTTGATGAAATGCTCGAGGTCTTCTTGAATGTTACACTGCTCCAGTGACTTCCTCACTTCCTCGTAGAGCTGTAACACAGACACACACACAGTGAGGCCGGCTCCATCGGTGGCTCCTACCTGATGGTCACACTCAGGTTACCTCATCGCTGGTGACACACTGCTGCGAGAGATGGTTGAGATGGGTCCACACCACGCTTCTCAGGCTGCTGATCCTCTCCACTTCCTGTTTCTCAAAGAACTGTGGGAACAGGCACATGAAAGGTCATAATAACCTCCTCCATTTGATAAAACAGTCAGCCAATAATCACCAGATATAAAGCAGCTCATTGAAGCATGCTTTAGTGTAATTCAGCAGATCTGTTTGACCTTCAGTGGTTTTACAGTCAAGATGAAATGCTATGTACAAGCCAAGAGGTGTGCAGGCTTCACATGACCTGACATGATCAGGTTTGATTTGTCATGGATGTGAAGAGCGAGGATCAGTGCTGGGTGTAGAGCTCACCTCGCAGGCTTTGACATGCTCGTTCAGCCACTCCTCTCTCAGCTTCCCTAACAGGAACACGTTCTGACTGTAGATCCTGTCTGCCGAGGAATCCAACAAACAAGGAGCATAAAAACCAGAAACTGAAATAAAGAGTTGTGTTTATGGCTGGGCAATACAGCTAAATAGTCACATCACAATAGTAGTCTTTTGCTGTCAGTCTTACCAGCTTCCTCCGCCGTCTGCTTGGCTTGCTGGGTTTTGGCATACAGCTTGAAGCACAACAGAGAGACATTATTACACAAAATGTCTTCTCAGCCATTCACGTCTTACACGGCTTCTCTCTTTTTTTAAATTGCTCTCTAAAACAGTTCTGTCTCTGCAGAGAAAAAGACTGATTGTTGACTCGCTACAAATGTTTTAGAGCCTTTCAACAGCTCCAGAGTCTTGTCCTCGGGGCATTTCAAATACTGCCATGTTTTACAATGATTCACAGCCCTGTATACCCCCAGCAGTCATCTTTACCCAGTCGTGGCCTTTGTGGTTTGTTTTGCACGCCGCTGCTTTACTAACTCATGTGCCTCCTCTCAAGAGATGCAGCTCAATGGAATTTAGCTGAATTTATCTCTCCATTTATTAGAGGAAGTGCTCTAGATAAACATTGTTCTCTGTAATGTCTAACACACAAACAGAAACATGGCCTGAAAGACATACGGGTAGCTGCAAGCCAGCGAAAGGATAGTGTCATGATTTACTCACCCTCTGGTTCCTCCAAACCTGTATGAGTTTTAATATTCAGTACGGTATTTTAAAGAAGTAAACCTCCATAGTTTGGAACAACTTGAAGATGAATGAATAATTTCATTTTTGGGTGCACTATCCCATCTGGCATTATGATAATGAAATGGTGCAAGATTGGAACACAAATGAGAATTAATTTGCAAATATCACAATGATGTCATCACCATCGGTTACAATTAGATTCTTCTTAGGGCTGGGTGATTTAATCGTGAGTTAAAAAATTTCCCATTCAGAATAGGAAATGAATCGCTTCCGATTGTGAAGATGATGTTGCGTAGCTCGTCTGTGATCTACGGCTGTGTATCAGCTGCTGCTCATTTTAAAAACAGCTGATTGAGATTTACCACTTATCACCGGCTTTACCGACGAGATGAATGAATGAATATTCACTGCAGTCCGGTTATCATTCTAAATGAGAGTCCTGGCTAAATGTAGTCACTATGTCTTTTTCCTGTTTTCACACTCGCCCACACACACTACAGCATACATATCTGTGGTCAGGACTGCACAGCAATTATTTCCCTACTAAAAAAGGTTAATGTTTCCCTGTAGCAAGGTCTTTTAGTTAAGCACAGATTAACTATTAGTAGAGCACTCAGGTGATTCACACATGATTCTTCTGTTTCTCTTTCACACAATCACAAAGCCCTGGCTTAAAGGGATAGTTCACTAAAAAACATCTTTCATGTACTCACCCTCTGTATGAGTTTCTTCTATCAGATAAAAGCAAAAGAAGATAATTTAAAGAATGTTGGAAACCACAGTGGCTTCTGTAGTATCTTGGTTTCCTTTCTTCAAAATATCTCCTTTTGCGCTTGACAGAAGAGAGAAATTCACACAGGTTTGGAAAGTAAATTACATATCTAAATTGCGTCCTATGCTCTCAAACTCAAATGCAGAAATGTTAATTCATGCGTTTATGACCTCGAGGTTAGATTATTGTAATGCTTTATTGGGTGGTTGTT
>JAUYWG010000044.1:4348277-4373753 GCA_034779775.1 Enteromius afrohamiltoni
TTCATAATGTTCAGTGCTTTGCTACAATCTGTATTGTTAAAAGCGCTATATAAATAAAAGTGATTGATTGATTGATTGAAATGATGACAGAATTGTAATTTTCTTGTGATTGCTTCCTTACAAGAGTGTTTAATGTCTCTGGGTGTGAAGAGGCACAGGTACACCTACTAGTCAACGTTTTATCCATCTATGTGATTGGAAAACTATAACTGTAATCTTAAAGTGCCCCTATTATTATTGTAAATATGCTCATGCAGTGGGTCCTGTAGCTGTATGCGAACATAAACTATCTGCAAAGTTGTGATGCTGTAAGTAGGATTAATAATTAATGATCGTATTTGTGTATGTGATGTTGTGTAACAACCCTGCATGTCCTGATCACCGGCTGTTGTTCATCTGTGGGCCTAATGTAGTCTAATACTGTGATTGATGCAGCTTGACTGTCTGTCTCATTAGTTTAAGTAATGATAAACGATGCTTAATGCAGTGTTATGCATTATACAATGCTGAAGTTCACAACGTAGAGGTGTGCCCGATTTTCTTCAAAAGCAAACCACGCGCACTTTGTAGTTGCCGTTTTCCCTCAGAAAGCACATCTAGTAATGTCAGAAAGTATAGTTCTGGTGCATGCTCTGTGGACCGCTGTAGCAGTAGACCAATCATAAAGAACTGCGCCATCTGACCAATCACAGCAGTGAGAGCTCACGGGAGGGCTGGGTTTAGACAGACTGATTCTTCGAACTGCTTCACGAGTCGTTTACGAATCATTTAGAAATTAAATCTATTTTTTTAAAGTGTTTTTTGACCTTGCAACATGTCCATTAAAACATGTTTAATATTAGCCACCTTTAATATGGCATAATAGGGGCACTTTAAAGCTCTTAAAAACTATCACAAGTACAAAATGACTTGCATGTTCATTGCTTTAGTCTGCATTTGTCACCTTAGTTTAATATTTTACAGTGCAGCTTTTGGAAGATCAACAAAGCGATAGCAGAAGGACATCAATGCGGAGGTAGTTTGCTAACACTGTAAAAAGTGCAGCAAGCTTTCTATATTATGACTCTTGCAGAGTCACTGTCACCGCTTTACGTACCTTTTCTTGCTGCTTGGAACTGCTAGCAGTGGCATTTCTGTTCATGTTCTGTTCTGCTTCCTCTTTATCTCGACACTTTTGCTCATAAGTCTTCTTCGCCTTAAAAAATAACATCCGTTGGCATTTAAAGTGTGACCAATACAACTGTAATACATCATCTGTGAATAGATTCACTACAAACTAAACATGCATGCATTGAACATTTCTCATGATATAAGATACATAAACATATATAGTTCTTTCATAGGTATTAATATCTTTCTAATATTTAATCACATCTATTTAAACGTATGAGCAGAAAAAACAACCAAGCTTCCAACTATATAAAAGAACCTTCAATTTGTAGAAGTGCACCATTTTGATGACTTTACTATGATCCTAAATATAAAAATGATTATTGGTTGAATTCATGGGTAAATGTGTTGGCTTATTTCTACGAAAGCGTTGCATGCAACATCACATGTGAAACTACAAAGTTTCAGTTCTT
The DNA here is from genome assembly GCA_034779775.1 of Enteromius afrohamiltoni. Lineage (NCBI taxonomy): Eukaryota > Metazoa > Chordata > Actinopteri > Cypriniformes > Cyprinidae > Enteromius > Enteromius afrohamiltoni. The sequence continues at coordinate 4,349,861 of JAUYWG010000044.1, forward strand.
TAATGGTAAATATCGGAGCATCATGGGACACTAATCAACGTAAACCTAAACTTATGGCTTTATTTGGCAACCTGACTCCAACACTTTAAAGAATGCTTCATTTAAGCTTGAATGAGAAGAAGTCTTTTTAATGAACAAAGTCATTCAGCACAGATCACTTCCCATTTTGTGCAGCTAAAATCAGGTGCGCTTATTCACTTCCCTGCTGCCACTAAATCAGAACATATACTTCCCATAAAGGAAATAACGTACCAAAGAAAAGTGGGCAGCTAAAACACCTATTTTAGAAACCACATGAACAACAAAATACAAACTGAGAACACTGTGCGCTCTCTTTCACACGTACCTCAGCGGTTTTCTTATACTGAGCGGCCTTCTGCTTATGAAGGGCATCCATAACCTGTTCGACCTGAAAAAAAAAACACAACTTTTCAATTCATATATTTTTCCCTTGTTAAAATACGACTTCTATAACAAGTCATTAAGTTTAAACACTATGGAACCATTATTCTGCTCCGACCAGCCGATGTAGCAACACAGGCTCAACCAATGGTGTAAAGTTGGGGCGGAGCTACCTGTTTATTCCAGTGGCAGACAAGAAGAGTTTTTTCCAACCAGAAAACCTACTTCATATATTGCTAATATTTCATTCTACTACTGTGGACAATTTACTAGTGCAGATTTAATTTGGGGCTCTAAAATATTCTTCCCTGTAAGTTATTTGTGGTGTTACAGCTTCAAAGCAGTGCAGTGTTTAAAACAGTACGTGATTTTGAGGTGCTATCAGCTAATAAGTGTTGTCATTTACTTGCAACTGGTCACATTTATGCCTTTTATTATGATTATTGGGTAGATATGCAACTGAACACTCACGAGCAAAGAGATAATGGGAGTGCTAACTACATGAAAGGTTTGAAAAATCTTCCCGTTTGAGGATAATGGTAATGAAGTATATAATGCTGTTTGCCTACTTTACCTTCTTCCGGGCCTCTTTCTGTTTCTCTCTGAAGTCTTCTAATTTCTTTGCTTCCTCCCTCATGGTTTGGGCCAAATGCAGATGGGACAAGCTGACATTTTCTGTTTCTGAACACACATTTTAAACATAACGAAGGGTGACAGAACAATAAACTGCAATCATTAGGCTTGCAGACAGTATTTTACTTACGTAATTTGAAAACGTCAAGTGATCGTTTCAGGGTGCTAAAGGCAGAAAAGGAAACACTGATGAGTTAGCAGCATCCATTTGGTGCAACAAAAAAAAAGTGTACAATTGCTGACATCAATCACTGGTATAGAACTCAGTTAAACTTGTTTTTGTCTTCGCCACACCTCATCATGAGAAGAAGGACGCTAACCACAAACCATCTGCAAGCTTGTGACCAACCCACACACTGCTTAGGTCCGTGCTTAATCCAAAACAGTACATCAACATCAATCTTTTTGCGGCTCGATATCAGAACGACATGATAAACTTGTCATAGCCACTGAAGAACCGTCTGGCTAATCAAATCAAAGAATTGAACCTCTATAAGTAAGTGATGCTGGTTACATGTATACATCCTCGCTGTATATTTGCTAGTGCGTTTGTGGTTGCTGGGTTATTCTTTACTAGCTCAGTCCAACACGGTCTCAAAACAGTCTCTGATACGGCTCAGGTGAAAATATGAATGGCACACCTCGCAAACTGATCCCCACAATTTAATGTCCTTAGTTTGGTTTACCAAGTACTTTTACTCCTTTGAAGAAATTGCACTTTGTTTAAAGCTTACATTAACTGTAATTATACACTGTACTTACTTCATCTCACTGTGTCCGCACACTTTCTTGGACAAACCCAGCAGCTCCTTGGCATATTTTTCTTCTATCGCAGCTCTGAAAATAAGTGTTTTTGTAGGATCAGTGTTTTGTACATAATGACACATAGAGCTAGTCTGTCGGTTAGCATGCCTGAAATGAAACCATTACAGAAATTATACTGGTTTTCATTGAAATACCGCTATGAACCATTAACTTCTTCCAGTAAAACCAACATTTAAGTTCCCACCAATAAACACCATCCATTAACACTAATACAATTCCCATTAAAACCATTCAATTCATTTTCTGTTGTGTTCTGTTGTTTTACTTTCAATATGAACTAAGTTTAAGTAAAGTTTTCTCCTTCCCAGCTTAATTTGCCAACTCTGAATACACATTTTTTTCAGTAGCACATCAAGACATGTCTGTTTGTCTGAGTATCCCAAACAGTACGCTAGGATGATACGATTTTAATAAATTTGCCTCCAGTTTCACGGACAAGGCTTGAGCCTAGTCCTAGACTTGACTGTAAGTCTAAACTGTTTTAACTGAACAAACTTGCACTGGCTGATCTTAAAATGTATAGGTGCCTTAAGATTTACACAAGTAATGTTTTTTCTAAGGTAAGTTTATAAAAATTACTTAAATGTCCTAATTGAACTATGGCTTAATCCTGGCTTAGGCTAAACCGGGCCTAAGATCATATATCCGCTATATAGTCGTGGCAAAGTATTTTTAAGTCAACTAATTATTTTTAAAACATTACTATGCATGAAGTTGTTTCATTCCTGTATGAGTTTCTTTCTCCTGTTGAACACAAAAGACGATACTTGAATTTGGGAAACCAAACCGTTTCAGGTCCCTATTGATTTATATTGCATTTTTTTCTTTCTTTCATAATGAAGTCAATAGGGACCAGCAACCAGTTTGGCTATCAACATGCTTCAAAATCTCTTTCTCTATGTGTGACGGTAGAAAGAACAACTTAACAATGAGTAAACCATGACAGAAGACTAATTCATTTCTCTGTAAACTATCCATTTAAGAAAGTGAAATGGCCTATTTTAATTTTGTGTTGACTATAACTTCCAGTCTTTGTTTCTGTAACTCTCTGATTTAACACAGTGGCACATTAAGGCTGTAAATCATTTTCACATCAACAACCGGAAATATTGCAACAATGCTTACCCTTTTTACTCAAAGACTTCAGTTTCTATAGCGTTACTTCAGTCATAACCGTGAGAACATCAAGAGTTGAGGTTGAAGTGTTAATGACTGTGACTTCTCACCTGGCCTTCATAAAATCCTCGATTTCTTTGCACGTCCTCTTGCCATCATTCAAGTGTTGGATAATGCTGTCATATCCAGCTGTGCTGATGATATCAGGGTTCTGATACCACAATGGAAGAATAAAACACAGACACACACACACACCAAGTTTCATCAAGTAACTTCACAACAGTCACACAGTTCATCTGTAATCTGAAAGTGCCACACGCATCACCAGTTCCTCATTGTGCAGCCTTCAGAAACAGGGTGGTTTGGACTGTTCACTATCATTACCCATGGGAGCTCAGTCCCTGTAATTTATGAGTCTGAGGGGCAGACATAGCATCATACCCAAAGCCACAGTCAACATCAAATATCTCCCAAAATAAAAGCTAAGAAAACAAAACTAAATTGCACCTTATTGCCTGCTTTCCCTAATAAGGTCTGAGTTCTCAGGCTGGCAGTCAGATAGGATACAGACAGCACATTGAGACACTCTCTTAAAAAATAATAATAATAAAATAACACCGTAATATTTTATTAGAATGAACTGTTTGGGTTGATTAAGGGAGGACACGGATAGACATTATGTGTTGAACACACTTCCCTTATAAAGGGAAATCAGCCCTTGTTTCGTTAAGTGACAGGTTTGTTAAACTTATCAAATCAGAGAAAGGTGGCTGTCATTTAGTATTATATAAATGAACGGGTTGCCCATTGTATTTTGTAATAAGAATTGAATGTATGTCCCCCAAAAAAATACGCAAAAACTTACCCAAAAATTATCCTTGAAATGTAGTTCCCTCATTGCGTCGGATGCTGTTTGCTCACTCAGAAAGTGAGTGAGAAGTTCCGTATCAGACTGTAATAATGATGGTCTGCTGCACATCGAGCAGATAACACGCCCCAGGGTCCTAAATGCGCATCTTTCACTCTGTCCAGAGATCGAAAGCTGCCGTGGACAGTAAACACAGCCGCAAACTTTACTGTACTTTTCCACCACCTAGCGACTGAGCTGTGAAGTTACAAAATAAACATGGGTGAATTTAGAATTTAATTTAATATAATACAGGGTAAAGTGGGTGAACACATGCATTCATCTCCAGGCCCAAAATTACAGTAATCCAGGCCTGATGTTATAAGAATCTGCATTAAGGTCTCCACATTTCAATTTCACAGTTGATCTCAGATGAAAGAAGCTGACCTCTGCCACAGCACTGATTGTTTAGGTTTAGTACGTAACCTCAAGATTTCTTACACGTGGTTAAACACTAACTGCAGAAGAAGCCAAATTAAAATCAGAAGAAGAACCTAAAACCAAAAATTAGCCTTTAATTTCATTTGATTGCAAAACGATAACTCACCTAATATTAATCTCCTCTGAGCAGTTGCACGTAACTTCCAAATTATAACCATTGTTATTGTTTTTTGCTGGAAGATAATATTTTATATTGTTAGCATATATAGTAGTGAAATGATAGAGAGGGAGAAAAATAAAAAAGAGAAAAGAGAAAAAAGAAAAGTGCCTAAAATAGACCTTTGGTGCACACCGCATAATAAAGGAACCAGCAAAGAAGAAAATTCCCCAGTGGTCACTGAGAAGGTTCTGCTTTTAAGATACGATTTAGATTTAGAATAAGATTTAGCAGGAAACTATGATTGGTTGTATCGAAAGCAGTGAACCACAGCGTCTTTGACAACTGGAAGGTAACTGATACAGCTAGACTCTTCCAGTTACAAGATTCTTAATCTGAACAAACACAAACTCTTTTCAATCAACTTTTTAGGTTCAGAGCAGCACGTTTTCATTTGTCACAGTTTCTACCAGAAAAGGTTTGTTTTGATCAGAAAACTTTAAACGGTTGTTTAGTGGACGGTGACCAGTGTTTCCTCTGTGACCGTTTACAAAGTTTTGTTTGACAATTTATAATTAATGACATAATTAATAACACAATAGTATAATAAAATAAGACATAACTCTACATGAGCTAAGGTTCGGATTAGCAGCTTAGATTAATATTTAATGCATTTCTTTTGGCAGGTTATGATGTTGAAACCAAAATAAGCAACAGCTGGCTTCAGTGATCCACATATTATACTCACTATAACCCAGTGGTTCTAAACCAGGGGAGCGGGCAATACATTCAGATTATTTAGTTATATTTAAAAAATCACAGCTGAATAAAAATAATCTAAACTGTGACAGACATAGCCGTCAAAATAATAAAAAAAATCTACACTTGAAATAGTTTTTACGGAGCTGTGCATTTATTAGAAACTGACAACGTTGCAAAACATTGTTAGTTCACTACATTTTCCATATATTTGAAAATCTAATTTATTGATATGATGCAATCTTTATTCCTGGCTTCATTGTCACATGACCTTTTTATCATGTTGAATTGCTGCTCAAGAAATATTTCTAAATTATTGTCAATGCTGAAAACTGATTTTTTCTGAATAGAAAGTTTATTTAAACTTTATCAGTTTTTTGTACCTTTATAGACATTTAAAACAAAAAACTTGTAACTCACAGCCTTTGTTTTGTCTACCATCTTTATTAAAAACGAAGGGCACAAACTCACACCCGGTCTCTCTGGCCAGCCCCTTTAAACCATGAAAATCTCAAATATAAAAAGACACATACAATGAACAACTACTTCAAAAACGTGTCCTGGGGCCTGTTCCATAAAACAAGTTTACCAAATAAGCCAGGCTGACTGATTATTTTAATACAAAATGACTGGCAATAAGTCAGACTAACTGAAGTAAGCCTGGCTTATACTCTAATCTTGGTTTATGGAACAGGCCCCTGGTCACCACACTGACTTTGTGAAGCACGGGGCTCTACAAAGGAAACACCTAGCGATTATACATGTGTCAGATTTATGCCGGGTCTCTTGGACTGTGAAGTGTCCATGGCTGATTCAGAGAAGGTTAGGAGGGCAACATAAGCAGAACTGCAGAGCAAGAATCTGTTCAAAACAAAGCATCCAGGTTGGCAGGTGTTATATTCTCCTCACGGCATCGTCAATCTCGCTCATCTGCTCTTTCAGCTGGTTCCACTGCTCTGGGTTCAGTGAGATACCTACAACAAGCACATCAAACAGAGCTCTGAGAAATAAAAAAACACAGCTAAAATATGCAAAAGTCAGCAAGTTCAATTCCAATCAATCCAATATTTGTTCACCATCATTCGATTTTAATTAAACAGAATGCTTCAGTAAAACAATTTATTGTTAGCATAAAAGCAAGCACATATGTAAGAAGGACACCTTAAAATAAAAGTGTTGCTTAAATCCATTTAAAAGACACAGCATGCTAGGAGAGTAGCACCTACCTTTGCGGCCTGGTTTCATTTCCCCTTCTTGGTCCATCCAGTATTCCCGGATATCAATCAACACTTTTCCCTTGAAATCCCGAACACTCACATACCTCATCTTTCCTATCTTAAAGAGAGAGAGAGAACAATACAATACATACAATTGAATATAACGTAAACCACTATGTAGTACTGAGAGTATAATCTGCATTAAGTTCAGATAAACATATGCTTGTTTTCATAGGATTCTTCACCTGGAACATATTGTCATTTTTACTGCTACTGCTTTTAGAGGCAGACGACACTTTGGAGGTTTCTCCACTTTTTTGCTTCTTTGATGGCTTTTCTGGTGGTGCTTGCTTCTTTCTCTTGGCCTGAAATACAGAAAGTCACATCAAACACAAAGCCAGTGACGCAGAAATAGGGTTGTAACGTTATGAGTTTTTCAAGGTATGATAATAGTCTCAGAAAATATCTTGACGAACCCGGCCCGGCTCGTCAGGTACTGCCAGGCTCGGGTCGGGTATCCATCCTCTTCACACAGAGAGACAGCAGACGTTTTAAAAACCATGAGCATCACACGTACTTGAGTGTTTGCGCTGTATATTCACAGACACGCACAACGCAATTTGATTTACCGCACAGCTATATTAGCGTTTTGATATTTGCCAGGCATTTGCTTTCAATCGCCACTGTTCTGTAGAGTCGCCAGCGCCACAAAGATATCTCTGCCACGATTAGTTTTAACATCATGCAGCAACTTTATATTGACATGAAAATGTTATTTTGTAGCAGCAAATTTAATCTGAAAACTACACAGACTGGGTATAAAACGCCCAATGTATTTTAATTAACACATCTTTTACTGTATATACAGTATACAAATACTTTATAATAAAATATTCTACCAATACTATTTTCCATACTCTAAACTTAGGGCCCTATGATTTCCGTGATGCGGAAAACGCGGGCGGAATCACAGAATTTACACATGAAAATGGAATTCTCGGAATCACACGGAATATGCATATATTTTGTTGAGATATTAAATAAAAAATGTTTTACCTCTTTCTCATTTTTTTTTTCTCATTTTACGTTCCCACGCAAGGAAAAAAACGTCGAAGCGAGTGGCTCCTGATGAGATAACGGTGTCGAATAATAATTAAGAAACTCTCAATTGAATGCAAAATAACGACCCCAACGACTACTATGACCCTGGACAACAACGTTTTTGTAAGTTTTGTCAAAATACTGTTGACTGGAGCCGCAAAGACCCACTTGATATCAAAAGTTCATCTCAAGAACAAAGCTAAATCCACAGCGGGCAAACCCCTCCAGGTTACCATTGAGGCAACGACAAAATCAACAGAAGCAAGGCGTGAGTGAGCTGACGTACCGCTTGAGAAAGTGAAGAGGATGCGTCTGTTTCTTGTTAAACATTGCAAGCAGGGAGGTGCGCTCCCAGAAAACGCCAGTAGGTAAGGTAACTAGCTCGTCATGGAGCCATTCACTTGTCATGTCTTTTGCGTGCTCAAGTTCATCAAATGCCGGCACGCTCATAATTGAAGCGACGGGCTCATTTTTTCCAGGTGCAGCGAGATGAAAACACCTCAACTTTTTAGAATACCAGCAGAGCGCCAGCAAGCAAGCAAACTTCTTTGTCATTATGGAGAGCGCAGTGCATGGCTACAAAGAGAAAAATAGAAACTACATTGCTAACATGGAGGGGTCACTGATGATGATGGGTTAACAGTATACTTTCAGGCTGTAATATGTCTTTGTGCTGGCGTTCTGACAGGCACACATCGTAGATTCAATGTTTCTGTCTCCCTGCAGCATGGTTATAATTATTCTTTAATTTAATATTCATCAACCCTACTTTGTAACTGATACCTTCATGTTACTGTTATTTTTAGCCAGAGATTTGGCTGAATTTTGAATGTGCTTTATTAAAAGTTTAAATAAAAAAGCTGAATTGTGAGTTTGTGTAACTGAATTTTCAAAGGTCAATACTGCTTAGAAGTGAAAAGAAAACAAATTCGAAAGGGCTATATATAAAAAAAAAAAAAATGGAATTAAAAAAAAAGAAAAAAAAAAGTGTACATACAGTACATAATTAATCAACAATAAAAAACAACAACTTTAATTCATCAAAAGGATTTGAAAAGTTCCAAAGGCTGTAGAAGACTGAATTTTGCCAGTATATCCCTTACTATATGTACAGTACACATCTTTTGACTAGGACTGGCACGGTTCACAAAACCCACGCTTCGGTTTGTATCACGGTTTTCAGTTCTGTACGGTTCTTGTTATTTTTTCTTTTAATCTTTAACACTCCAGAAATGTACTGCAGCATATGATATATAGCTTAATTATCCACAATTTAGGATACAAAAAAGCACGGTTATAACACAGACGCTGATGCAGGGCTTAAAGTATTCCAGCACCATGCCGGATCTCATTTGATTTTATATTATTTATAAAATAATATTTTAGAGCCTGCACATGCTGTTAAATATTTTTATCACCCACACCCAAGTTTATGAAGCGTCACGTCTCATCAGCGTGAATGTGTGTCTGTGTTATAACGGCTCTTTCTGCCCCGTGTGCGCTGATGCTCTCATCTGTTAACATTTCCGAACGCCTTCCTACAGTTGCTTAATAAAAGGCTTTCCACAAAAAAATTTTGATCGTGCTGGGATCGGGGACATAACATAAATATCTTAATGCCTGTCTTGTTCGGTTACTGCTCTGTCGGACGCGGGCCGCTTATGACTCCCCTCGTCGAAATCAATAGAAATCCTTAACCCCTCCCCCACACCTAACACTAAACCTACCAAAACTAGTCTGTCGGGTTCAAATGAACACGCGAGTTAGATGAATACTTTGAGCACTTGTTATTGTTTTAGCAGTTTAAGCACTTTAAGCTCTTGTTACTTTATTTTTGTTATTATTGTCAATATTTGAAGTAAGTCCTTCAAATGAAAAAGGCTCAGGATTTTTTTTTACTTTAAGCCCTGCTGATGTGACTGAGCCGGTCCAGAACCCGAGCATCCTTTCTAAATAAACCGTTGGGTACCGTCAGGCTCGGGTCGGGTTTCCATCCTCTACTAGGTAACATGAAATCCTAAATGTTCCCATACACCAGATTTATACGACGCTGGCGCATCCTCCAACTCTGGTCAGCCTTCCTTTTCCCACCATTTCTACACGTACGGTATTGTGACCTGCAGCACTCACTCCACAGTTCTTTCACGCGAAAGGGAAACGCGCTGACGTCACATACGGGGCACGGGCTACATTGAGCATGTCATGAACCGCCGAACCGTGCGACGCATGCATGCTCCGAAGCCAGACAAGCGTATCGAACGATTGTTTTTCTTTCATGAACTGTGCCACCCTTACTTTTGACATTGAAAAGGTTTTTTCTATTTCTTTTTTCTTCCAAAGACTAGTACACTCATAGTGGACTGACTGACTTACTACAGGTGAAGGTTTCCCAACACCACCCTTACTTTACATACAGTACATTATTATTCTAATAAAACAATTAGTGTACTTCACCAAAATAATTTTTTGCCGTTTCCAAAGTTACTACAACCTTTGGAATCTGAAAAAAAGTAATTGTTTAATAACAATTATATGTACAGTAAGGGTGGTGTTGGGAAACCTTCACCTGTGGTAAGTTAGTCCACCCAAAAGCAATGTACTCCAACCTTAAATAAATTTGCAGACGCTCTCTCTAAAGCAGCCTAGGTGAATATCCAGCGAATATCAAACCTGCAACTAACTTTTCCGTGCTAGCTATATTTTGATTTAATCATCTACCTATCCATCAAATCGCAAATTTTACATGGCATCTGTATTATACCGTAACTGACTCCAATAACATGACTGGATTCACTGCATCACAGAAATAATTTGGCTTTAATATTTTTATTTTCACGGAGGGACTATGTTCGTGAATATGGGAAAATATGTTCGACGCATTTCCTCCTTTTGAGGCCACTGTCGGCGGGAGATTAGAATTTGCAGCCTCTGTCTCCAAAAGTACATTCCTGCACACCTGGAGGAGCAGCAGTTTCAGGACCCTAGTTTTTTTTGGGCAGCGCCATCCACCAACCGGGTGATGTAATGGCAGGACCACACATCGAGGACCCTGGTGTAGTAATGTTTGTACATGGCAACAAGATCGTTTTTTTATGTGATTTTGTATTTAAAACGCATCAGATGTTAATTGCAAAGTGTGCAATACCTGCTTTAAGTTACAATTTCAACAAATTATAATTAATAATTATAAATGAAAAAAACTATACATTTTTAAACAACTGGAAAAGTTTACTATCTTCAAAAACTTGGTTTCTTGAATTATGCTCTATATTGATTAGCCTACTTAAATTACGTTACGTATGCGGTGCAGAAGCAGGAAGCGGTCATTGTGCTTTCACACAGGACACGTTTGCAGTGTGCTACGCTGACGCCGGTTCAATACTAGATTTTATGCAAAACCAATACAACAATAGTTTCCCATTCTGTGTTTTGTAAATGTTAATGCTTGGATGTCGTGAGACAGCTCTATTAGCATTATATAACTCTCTTTATTTTGCATGTAGTGCATGTTGTTGAGAAGAGAAAGGTGGTCGCGCTCTAAATGTTGTGACGAAGATTACGGAGAAGGAGGAGACGAATAGGGTTCACCCTCTTAACCAGCGGAGAAGACAACTTGGAGCATATCACCACCTTGTCTCAGAACTTCGTCTTGACAATGACCGGCACATCAAATACTTCAGAATGATTGGCTGATGCGATTAAACTCCCTCTCGTTCTCCAACAATATAAAAAGTAATTTTTTGTAGGGAAAAAACATCTGATCGCATCATGCAAGTTTTATAAAAGTACTGTGCTCATTTATGTATTTTCCTTTTTTATTTCTTTATTGGATTTATTTTTCTAACTTACTGTGTACAAAGAATCACACATTAATTGGGCGTAAATTATGAATTTATTACAATTTAATGCCAATCCATGTTAATTTTGCCCACAAACAATCTGCTGTTCCGGATTCCAGCACAGCAAAAACAGACTCCGTGCCGAAACGATCGCTGCACTGCTGCAAACGCACCGCATCTGCAACGCACTGCCGGACCGCAACCGCGTGCAGCGTGAACGCTCTGATCCCGTAACATGGGTGCAGAAAATAATACGCAACGCAAACGCACTGCATACGGAGCATGTGTGAAACAGGCGCGAGCAGTCAAGCGGGAAGAAGTTGCATACACGCTGCAGCGCAGGTGAGAACTGGTTTCATTTATTTATTTTTTTTCATTACCGCGGATAAGCAAATGTGCACGATATGATAATCGTACATGTCGTCAATATCACAATAAACCGCCATACCGGTATCCCTAACCCTAACTCTACTTTATTATAAAATTATGCATTTCACATTAAAATAGTGCTACTTGCAATGTTCTGCAATACAAAACTGGTGCTTATTCTCAATAAATGTCCAAATTGGTGGATGTCAATCCTCTTAGGTGTGATATGCTTTTATTTCATTTGAATAAATTACTGTAAGGATATTGATTCCCATACCTTCGTTTCAACTTCACTGTCAGAGTCGCTGTCTGAGGTAGAAGACAACACTTCCTTAGACTTTGGCATTCTGAAAAACACGGCAATACCATTTCAAGTAAAAAAACAAACCAAAGACAAAAAAGCATACATGTCTGCATTTATTACACTAATGCATTTAGCACTATGCTGCTGGTAACCAACAATTTCTTCATGCTTGCATCCTCGTGCTGTTTGCAGTACAAAACTGCATATACTTTCCAAAGAAGCAATGCTTTCGCTTTAACCTGTTGCTTTAGGCATAACGTTATATTAAAGAGAAAAGAATCAATGGCGTCGCTCGTTTATTAACGTACTAACGTTACTACAAGAACCAGCAAGGCCGAGCGTATGAACGCGCAGCAAGGTGACCATCTGCCAACAGCTTCCTTTCAATACAACGAACTGTTATTGCAACATTACAGTCGTGCTCAAATATTATAAACAGGCGCATGAATCAAATAACTTACGTGATATCTCAAGGTAAACGTTGGGTAAATAGAGTTAAATCAGAAGCTCATTCGATGAGCGCGAACATCCGTTTCTGCGAAGCCTGTGCAGAGCGCGCGCTTGCGGAAGCGCCCTTGAAGAACTGCATGATGGGAAGTGTAGTTTTGCGCATCCATGAGCATGAGGCAACATTCATTTTTGTTTTTATTGACAGTTGTTATATGTTAGAAAGTAAGTTGTTCTGTGCATTATAAACACAGTTGAACACTGTAGGCTGTTATGAAGCAGTTGTCTTACATTGTTTTTGTTGATAATATTGCAATTAATAAGTGGGCTACATGTAGAAGTGACTGAGATGAAGAAACAATGTAAATCAAGTAAAAGATGCATGTTTGCTCCTTTAAAAATCAAGTTGTGTTGCTGTATTCGGCTCAAAGAACCACTGAATCAAACACAACACAAGCATGCTGATCTTGTGAAGACATTGTTAATCAGGACAAACACTTCATTATCATTGTTCACTCCAATCACTGAGCTGCTTCAGGTTACTGCTCATCATTCACAGTACAGTCTAATACAAATGTTAAATAAAATAGATTTACATGTGTTATATATATATATATATAGAGAGAGAAGTAAACAAGCAAATAATTTGTGTTACTAAAACACAGAGTTTACCCAGAGTGTGAAAGAACTGGCAGCAGAAGAGTAGCTCGGATGAACATTCATTGCTCCACAATACAGTTTGTTGTAGAAACTGCCATAACTTTCTGAAGTTAATCAGATGTTGGATATATTCATGCAAAATCAAGCAGGATGTACTGCACATCCAGTCAAAGCACTCATAGGTCAAACAACGCTCTATGTAGAAACACAACGAAATGACGCACATGAGTTGTTTTTTGCTTGTGTACCATATTCACATTTTCTCACAGTTAGAACTTTGCGCTCGAAGTTTGGTTGTGTCTAGGTTTGTTGAAGACGCATGAATAAAAGTAAATTAGAACGGTCTTACAGAAAAGATCATATCAGTTATATTGCAGTCTATGGAGGGTTACTGTAACTACACAGGGATGTTTTAGATAAGTAGCTAGTATGAATTCTTAAAACATTAACATGTCCTATAAATTTAGAGAACCTAAATAAAACAGACAATTTGAATAAATGGGAACTGTTTGTTGTGCTGCATGTATCCTGAAACGGTTTAAGAACCACTGAACCAAATGAACCACAAGATATGCCTTCATAATGCTTTATTGGTTCAACAGCAGAAAAAGGCAAGAAAGTTCTGTTAATATTGAATGATTGCACACCTGTTTCTGAAGTGAAACACTATAAAGTACATTTACGGATGGAGCCGTCAACACACAGGACCCACAGCACTCCCAGGTCAAAGGTCACATGCTTGTGGCCGTTGGGACAGGTAGACATTGCTTGCCAGTCTGTGCCAGAAGGGTTAGAGCGAGTGACACCAATTCTGCAATAGACAGTCATGATGGTTTCTTGAATGCAGCACAATCATTCTTCATGAACTCACTTATTTAATATGACTGCTCAGCTCACCTTTGATACAAGTTCCCTTGATAGTTGACACCAAAGACGCTGCCATCAGTTGCTACTTCAATCATGGACAGAGATCCAGGCATATTCACAAAGCCGCCAGACCCAGAACAGACATTACTAGCCACATTCTGCAAGAGACAGAAAGATAGACAAAAGTTAGTTAAGTCACTTTTATTCCCTTTTTCTGTTTCCATTCCTTGTCTTTCTCTTTATTTTTGATATAAATATATCACTTGAATTGGTTCGCTCTTTTTTTTTTTTTTTTACTTTGTTTCATTACCTTCATGATCCAGATTTGGTCAATGTTGTTCACTCCCCAGCAGCTGTATGGGCCACAGCTGTAATACTTCAGCCCTCCATTAAGTAGAACCCAAGGAGTGTTGGTGGATGGCCATTTGTTGTTATCGTCCATATTTAAGCAAAATATTTGGTCATACATATTGACACCTGCAACGATCTGATCACCTCCAGCATCCACCTGTTTGAGAAGCCCTAACAACACATTCAATGGGTTGGAGGAAACATCCAACAATAAGATGATACATTTAAAACAAATTAAGATAATGTAAATTAATGACCGATTAAACATGTCTTTTACTGTAATTCTGCACGGTTTCATTGTTTACCTGGAATCTGAATGAAGGAACCACTCTGATACTTGAAGATGTTGTTTGCTGAATTCACCCCTAGCTGACCAGCAGGACCGACGCTGAAGTGCTTTAAAGACCCCTCAATCTTTGTGAAGACGTTATCAATCAGGACAAATACTTCATTTTGATTGTTCACTCCAACCACTGAACCAGACCCAGCGTCTATCTGCTTCAGATTACCGCTCATCACAGTACAGTCTAAAGCTGTGAAACATGGTACAAAATAATCATTGCCTACAGACGCTAATACATAGAGTTTAAAATATGAATGAAATATACTACAAAAACATCCCGGTTACGTATTGTAACCCTCGTTCCCTGAAGAAGGGAACGGAGACGTCACGTCAGTGACTGACGAATAGGAATCTGGCCTGGAGATGTCCAAACTACTCTGCGTGTATGTAAACACTTTCATTGGCATGAGCTGATTAGGATTAGCTGAACCAAATCGCAGCGCGAGTATAAGTATTTCAGCAGATCTAGCGTTCATTAGGTCTTTCCTGAGGAGCCGAGCCGGTGTCACGCAGAACCTGATTTTGCTGAGTTCAGCATATCTGAAACAACATTGTGATTAGCCAATCAAATTTATGAACCAGTTTATAGTTTTTGTGAAGTTTAGGCTTACAATTGGTGTTTGCTGCTTGTATATCCGTGTCAGTCATCTATCATTTCCTCTGATTCTAGGCATTACTCATGGGTAGGGTTAGGTTTAGGTGTAGAGACATGGTCAAAACTAATAATTTGGAATAAAATGTTGTTCCAGGGTCAACAAAATATGTTAACCCAGGAACACGCCTAACTCAGCAAAATCAGGACGTGCCCAGTGTCACAGCCCCCTAGCGGTGGTAAAACCCCTATGGCGATGGGACGTGACGGTCACGGTGACCGACGAATAGGGATCCCTACCAAAATGCCATAGAGACTGTCCTTTCTAGTGTGTTTGGTCTTTGGAAGGGACTCACCACATGGACCAGCACTGCACTATAAGTAACTGGATACTGGACATCCAATGTAGGACGTACAGAATGTCATTCTCTTCCAAGAGTAAGACAGAGACTCGCATATATCATGAATTTCAATGCATATGGAATATAGGAGGAGATTGAACTCTCAAAAACTGGGGAAGGTAATTCTTACCAATACCGCCTGAGATCCTCAGGGTAACACTCAGGGGTTTTCAGCCCTCTAGCGGTTCTCAAGGATACATCGCCTCAAGGGCCTGGCGTCAGATGCTCCGCAACATCCAACTGCAGAGGGGAACGGAGGACTCACAGTGTCTACTGATAAGGATTACTGGAGAAGGATACCAGGCCGACCGAACAGGTCCTACTCCGGTTCTTCAGCTCTGTTTGAGGTGAGAACACGGGAAGAAACCGGTTCAATACGAAGGCTATAGAAACTAGCAAACGTGTTTTGGGTCGCCCAACCCGCAGCTCTACAGAAGTCAGCAAGTGAGGCGCCACATGCCAACGCCCAGGACGAAGCTACACTTCTAGTTGAGTGAGCGCTTACACTGAGGGGGCAGGGCACACCCTGAGCTTGGTAGGCCAGGGTGATGGCATCCACTATCCAGTGGGCCATCCTCTGCTTAGAGACGGTATACCCCTTCTGCCGGCCTCCGTGACAGACGAAGAGCTTGTCTGAGGTCCTGAAGCTCTGTGTCCGGTCAACGTAGCATCTGAGTGCTCGGGCGGGACACAGCAACAGTAGGGTTGGGTCTGCCTCCTCTGAGGGCAATCACTACATGATCTCTAAGGGGAGTGGTAGGAACCTTGGGCACGTAGCCAGGCCGTGGCCTCAGAATTACCTGGGAATCTTCTGGCCTGAACTCGAGGCACGAATCGTCGACCAAAAACGCCTGCAGATCCCCTACCCTCTTGATGGAGGTGCGAGCAGCAGAAGAGGTTTCATTGACAAAAACTTCAACTCGACTGCTGGCAGAGGCTCAAAGGGACCTTCTCTCAATGCACTCAGCATGAGAGAGAGGTCTCAAGAGGGTACAGTAGGAGGCCTAGGAGTATTTAATCCTCTGGCCCCCCTAAGGAACCTGATGACCACATTATGCTTACCCACCAACCTTCCATCAATGGGGTCGTGATGTGCAATTATGGCAGCCACAAAGACTTTAAGGGTGGAGGGAGACAGCCTTCGCTCCAACCCTTGCTGCAAAAACAGAAACACGATTCTGATCGGGCATCTTCGGGGGTCTTCTTGTCGAGAAGAACACCAATCAACAAACAGGTTCCATTTCAATGCATAGACAGCTCTTGTAGAAGGCACTCTCGCAGAAGAAATAGTGTCAACTACTCCTTGGGGTAGGTCACTTAGAAACTCAGCGTCCCGTCCAGGGTCCAGACGTGGATTTTCCACAATCTGGGCACGGGTGCCAAAGGGTGCCCCGTCTCTGAGTCAGTAGATTCTTCCTCAGAGGAATCAGCCAAGGAGGAGATGTCACGAGAAGAAAGAGTTTGGAGAACCAAGTCCTGGTGGGCCAATAGGGGGCTACCAGCAGGACCTGCTTTTCGTCCTCCCTGACTTTGCACAGAAGCTGCACTAGAAGGCTCACTAGGGGAACGTATTTTTGCGTAGCCCCTGAAGCCAGCTGATTGCCAGGGCGTCTCTTAGGCAGAGGAACGTAAAACAACTGGCAATGAGAGGTTTCTGGGGAGACAAACAGGTCTACCTGTGCAGCGACGAACTGCTCCCATATCAACTGAACCATCAGGGGATGGAGTCTCCATTCTCCAGGGAGTACTTGGGCTCGAGACAGCTCATCGGCCATCTGGTTGTAAACACCTGGAAAGTGAATGGCGCGAAGCGACCTCAGATGCTTCTGTCTCCATAGGAGGTGGTGGCGGGTGAGCTGCGACATCCGACGGGAGCATAGACCACCTTGATGGTTGATGTATGCAACGGTCGATGTGTTGTCCGTACGGACCAGAACGTGACAGCCCTGTAGGTGCTCTTTGAGGCGACCCAGAGCTAAACGAACTGCTAGCAGCTCGATGCAATTGATGTGCCAATGCAGATGAGGTTCCATCCAAACCCCTGAGACTGCATGCCCGTAGTACGTGGCGGCCCACCCTGTGGTGGAGGCATCTGTGAATACCACAGCATGCCTGGAGACCTGTTGTAAGGGTACTCCTGCCCGAAGAAACATTAGATCTGACCACGGGGAGAAGGCCAGGCGACAGTCTGGAGCCACTTGGAACCGCAGCGAGCCACACTTCCACGCCCAACCTTCCACTTGATTGTGAAGCCAAAGCTAAAGCGGTCTCATATGGAGCAGCCCTAACGGGACTATTGCTTTAGCTGCTGCCATATGCCCCAGGAGCCTCTGAAATTGTTTCAGTGGGACCACTTTCCTATTCTTGAATGTATTTACGCAGGTCAGCAGAGACTGAGCACGTTCCTCTGTGAGGCATGCTGTCTGGGTGACCGAGTCCAACTCCATAACGAGAAAAGAGATCCTCTGCACGGGACAGAGTTTGCTCTTCTCCCAGTTGAGCCGAAGGCCCAACAGACTGATGTGTTGTAACACCACATCCCTGTGTTTGCATAACTGAGCTCTGGACTGAGGGGAGCGACGGGTTAGCCGGCCAAGAGGTAGAAGCCTGCGGACACAGTTGCATCGCAAGAGCTCTCCATCTGGGGGACCCCCGTGTAGCCCCTCGTTACGCCACCGTCAAGGGTGGTGAAGGAGGACGAACCACTCGATCGCTTCCTGGCAGTGAAAGGTGCCTTCCACGACTGAGTAGGCTCATCATGCACCTCCGGGAAGAAAGGCACCGGAGTGGGTCTCTGTGCCTCAGCAAGAGCCACACCCTAGTACCAATCATGCAACCTCTAAGGCTCATGACGTTGTGGAGGGTTCCACTTAATCCTGATACCCCTGGTGGCCCGGGAAAGCACAGCGTCCAGTTCTGGATCAGTATGTGGTATGGTTGATCGCTCATCGGACACCGCTCCAGTACTGAATGCCTCATCTTCAGAACCGTACTCTCCTTCCGGTGCAGTAACTGACATCTGGTCATCAGGGGGAGCTCCAATAGTGACATTCAGAAATTCAGTGTTTACATACTCGCAGAGTAGTTTGGACATCTCCAGGCGAGATTCCTATTCATCAGTCACCGACGTGACGTCGAAGTGACCGACTAAAAAGAAACACATTATTTACCCAGAGTGTGAAGGAACTGATAGAGTAGCAGAAGGCTCTGATAAATCTTCATTGTGCCACAAAATCGTTTGTTTCTTAGACCTGCAGAGAGTCAGAAATGTGTTTCCTCAGCCCAAGCCCGCGATGCTCATTGAAGAACGAAAAGATCCAAGATCATGACAAATCG
Source organism: Enteromius afrohamiltoni (assembly GCA_034779775.1). Classification (NCBI taxonomy): domain Eukaryota; kingdom Metazoa; phylum Chordata; class Actinopteri; order Cypriniformes; family Cyprinidae; genus Enteromius; species Enteromius afrohamiltoni. The sequence continues at coordinate 4,368,868 of JAUYWG010000044.1, forward strand.
TCAACAATCAAATCTAGCCCCAGGGGTCCGTTCTTCGCACGTCGCTAACTCAGTTAGCTGGATTTGATTGTTGTGGATTTGTCCTGATCTTAGATCTTTTTTGTTCTTCGATGTGCATCTCGGACTTGGTGTCATAGCAACAGGTCTGTAAGCTTAAACCTGCTCTGAAGCAGGTTTATTTAATGTAAACAGGATTTAGGCCGCGCTCCTAGCAGGTTATGATTGGTTTAAATGGTGAGGTCACATCTGATTGGTTAAAGAGCACGAATGACTTGGACTGATTCACGTGGGAAAAGAAAAGTATTTTGCAAGATTTTTTTTCTTTATTTTATTATTATTGATATTTTTTAAATTGCTAAACTCAAAAACATACAGATAGCACAAAAAACTAATTATCCACAAAACTGACATTTGAACAGACAATAACAAGAAAACAAAATATTCTTTAAAGAAAGAAAAGGAAGGGAAAAAAAGAGGAAAAATGCAATAAAAGGGATATTTTTTTAAAGCACAAAAAAGTTTTACACAAAAGGTTTTCATAGCTTTCTTATTAACACATTCAGAAATCAGATTAAAGTAATTCTCCATGTTTATCTTGCAAGAAAGTGCCTACGACAATTTACACACGAATGATGACCACAGTCACACGCTCACGCTCACACACACACACACATATATATATGTGACCCTGGACCACAAAATCTTGCTGGGGTATATTTGTAGTAATAGCCAAAAATACATTGTATGGGTCAAAATTTATTTATTTTTTGGCCAAAAAACCTTAGGATAGTAAGTAAAGATCATGCTCCATGAAGATATTTAGTCAATTTCTTACTGTAAATATACTAAAACTTAATTTTTGATTAGTAATATGCATTGATTAGATCTTCATGTGAGAACTTTAAAGGTGATTTTCTCAGCATTTAGATTTTTCTGTACCCTCAGATTCCAGATTTTCATATAGTTGTATCTTGGTCAAATATTGCCCTATCCTTACAAATCATACATCAATTGGAAGCTTATTTATTCAGCTTTCAGATCACGTATATCTCAATTTAGGAAAATTAACACTTACGACTGGTTTTGTTGTCCAGGGTCGCATATATCAAGGAAAAAACCTGTAACATGGGCAGCACTAACGCATTGAATTTGTTCGCTACTGTTTGAAGCCCTCTTTCCTGGCTTTTTTCTAGAAAGAATAAAGAGCACCCAGAGATAATCTCTGCTTTTAAAATCTGTCAGATTTATAGGGAAATACAAACAATATGTATATTATAACATGACATATATATTTTAGCCTGATATACAGCTGAAATGGATTTAGTTTAAGCTTCAATGTAAATCAACAATTTTCCAGATTACAGTGAGACTTCATTATAAATGAGTCTATAGCCTGTTTTCCCATGCCTTCTGATGTTCCTTCACTTTTATATCTTCCTGTACAATTGAAACATAGAAGAAAAACATATTCATTTGAAAGCTGAGCTGTTTTATATAAAAAGCAACAAAGCAGAACATTATTGTGATGGCTGGGTGTCTGACATGCTACAAATAATGAATATATATATATAATACAGCGATTTGATCAGTAAAGAGCTTGAACAGCACATTATTGTAAGACACCACATAAAACAGAAAGCTGAGACTTTGTTAAAAAGGTTCTAAAGGGACAAATCTTATTGCTTTTGGGCACTATAACGAATCCAATGGAAGACATTAAATATTATTTCCAAGCATATGACCCCAAGAATATTACACATGATATAATTTCTGCTAATAATTCCACATAAATGCCTTTGTGGTGTATAGCTACAACGCCCCCCTCAAAGGATTGTCGACTGAGTGTGTTGTGAGCTGATGTTAAAAGTTGTTCCTGTTCAGTCTTTTAATAAATATCATATCCTTAATATTAAGCGGTTTCCACAAGTTCTTAGATCTCATCCCAGTAAGATGAAGTGGCCGCTCAGAAACAACAATATTAAAATATGCCTAAATTAATTTAATCTAGTTTTAGATTTTTTTTTTTTTTTTTTTTTTTTGTGGCACTAAAACACCATCGTAGTAATTCTCCACAACCCTCTAATAAAAGCTCTTGTTCCGATTGAGAAAAAAATTCAGCTCGCTCTTTTGACATTACTTCAACCAATACAAGGGGTTGTGTATGGAGATAATAAAATGCCATAAAGATTTGCATGTGATGAGTACGTGTTGTGCAAGTGTACATAAGATTGCAAGCGTACATGACATTACATTGTGATTCAAGCGTGAGACAAACAAGATTCGCAGTCTATTCATTTTTTTGTAAGTATAATTCATGTATTGTGAAACTGCAGCTTCATGCTAATGCAAAATAAATGTGATCTGTATTCTTCCGATTTTAATTTTTCTGCGCTTTGACTTTTGGCACAATTTTTTCGCCAAAATACGGCCAAATGCATTGCAAGCCTGTTAACAGTGTTTTGCAAGCGAAACGACCTGTGTCAAGAACTGTGAAATGCATTAATAGCGCAAAACGAATCTGTGTGCATAAAAATAAACTGTTGCAAATGTAAAAACGACTCGTTGTGTATGTAGGATGAAGCCTCCAAATTAACTGGAGATGTAGAGTTCCGTCTTTCTTATCCTTGCTTACACTTCTGGCACGATTCTCTCACTCACTTGAGTTTTGCAAGCGCGAGGGGGAAGGTGGGATTACCTTCATCTCCTAGCCAATCAAATGAGGTTTCCAGACTGTCGACGTACTCTTATCTGATTGCTTCATTTAACGTGCTAGGCACCAGAAGACATCTGTATCTTCATTTGACTCCAAGTACACTTGTCTAAAAATTAAATGTCGTAGCAGACACAGTAACCCACTGTGGTGTCAATTATCAACTGACTAATAATTATATGCAACAATATATATATATATATATATATAGGCTAGTGTTCTGTTCCTGTGTTAGACTATGTATTTTAGTCAAAAGTCAAAGCGCAGAAAAATTTAAATCGGAAGAATACTGTCACGATCAGCTGATGTGCCAGTCCAGCTCAGGATGGTCATGAACTTTTACGTGTCTCTTGCCATGTTTTATGTGCCCTTGTGATCTTTGTTGTGTTTTGTTGTGCCATGTGCTCTGTGTTTCTGTTTACCTTCTGTCTCCCTTGTGCTGTCCTCATCATCTGTAACCCCGCCCTTGTAATCAGTGTTCACTCCTTGCCAGCCGTGTGTGCAGGTGTTGCCCATTATCCCTTGATTGTGTCTAGAATTTAAACTGTCTTGTTCTAAGCCCTTTTGTCGATTGTTAACATTACATGTCCGGTTGTGTGTCTCAGCTTAGCTCGTCGTGTTTTCTTGTTTTTGTTTAAATAAATGTCCAAGTTTCATTGCATCTATGCCTCTGAGTCCTGCCTGCCCGTTTGGAAGCGAGAGCGCGAGATTACTTTAACCGGTATCGGTAACACTGGATTAGTCTTCATCTCCGTACATGAGACTAGTCAGAGTCGGTGTGGTTCTTCAGCTCCACCAGCAGCTCAGAGCATCTCTTGGGAAAGAGAATCTAATGCTGTCAGTACTTATTAACTCACAACAAAGCGAGTGGATGATGAGCACATTATTATATTTTAATATTTCAAATTATATGTTTGTAATGAAATAGATTTGGGTTTTCTGAACACTTTCATTGTGTTTGTCTGTGTGTGTGTGTGTGTGTATTTGTGTAATGTTATGAGTACGACAGGTTTTTCAGGAGAAGGTGATTTATGAGGACATTGACTTTTTTTAAAAGGCTTATAATTATTTGTAAATAAGGGATGGATTAGGGTGAGAGAATATAGTTTGTAGAGTATATAAACAATGGAAGCGTGAGTGTTTTCACTGTTCTTTGGGAACTAAAGGATTGTGTTGTAAATAGATGTATCGAGGGAAGACTCTGAGCAAGACAGAAGATGTCATCCAGCCCCAGATCTTCTGACCCAAAAGGACCCAGGCATTTAAAACTATACCATTATTTTATATTATTTATTTAGCATTTCAGACATCAAAGACTCAAGATCTGGAGAAGGAGGTCCAGCCATGAAAGAGGGCTTCCAACAGCTCCTGGTAAAAGGACAATTCATGGCTTGAATATTCTGTAAGTCCAGATTCAACCTATAATTTCTTTGCCGAGTCTGCCTTCACCTCCCAGTCAGGATTATCTCACTGGAACTAGGCACTGTGTAAAGACTCAGGGTTTAAGCTCTGTTCAGAGGCAGAGCATCATATCAGTGCTATCTAAACTTGGATTCAGCATAAAAGGGCTTGTTATCAGCTCATTAGCAGTCTGCTGTTTAGCTTCAGCTAGGTTTTTCAAAAAACCCTAAAATATAATGCATGAGGTCCAGACTCTCAACCCAAAGTCTTGCCCTTGCTCAGTTATATGAGTCAGATTTAGAGGACCTCAAACATGAAGTTCACGCCTCTGTGGCTCTCTCCGGTCAGCGGCAGCGGGAACCTTCGCCCGAATTCTGATGTTTCGCCCCCGGACTCTTTTTTTACCACGTACCTTGGCTGATTTGCGCCAGGTGTTTGTCATTTTCTCGGCTATTTAAACGCCGCCGAGAGTCCAGACGGACACGGAGTCTTTTCTGAGCGGTTTCTGGATTGTATTCTTTGTGTATCGTTGGACTGTTCTATTTACCTGTGATTCTAAGCCGCCTGCCCTGACCTATTGCCTGTTTATCGACCACGTCTATCTGCCTTGTCCCTACCCAGATAGCACACGTACATCTAGGAGACATCTATTTGACGTCTGCATTTACATCTGCTAGATGTGTTATTTAGGTTGTTTTCTCATCTGCAATACGTCTATAGGACGTCTCCTTTTAGATGTCAAATAGACGTCTATAAGATGTCTTTAAGATGTTTA
>JAUYWG010000044.1:4405944-4418352 GCA_034779775.1 Enteromius afrohamiltoni
CGGGATGGGACGGGATTATTTTTTAAACTTTGGTCCGGGAGTGGGACGGGACGGGATTTCTTTCTATGGGAGTGGGAAGGGACAGGAGTGAAAATCCACTCCCGTGTCATCCTCTAGTTCCCACTTTCCCCGTCGCCGGTCAATTATACAGGAGTAAATACGCCCCTCATTATTCGAGCGGCTTATCTTCCTCCATGGTCAGAGCTAAAATAATGCAATGTAAGCCGTTAATCTCTCTCAGCACTGCTGCTCTTTTATCTGCCGGTGCTTACACAGGAATCAACGCCCCTCATATACCAAGTGGTTTTATTCCCCTCTGTGTATAAAAGCTGAAAATAACTTCAGCTATGTGTAGTATTCTCACATTTGTATATAAGCCAATCACATGTCAGAGGCAACGTATGTCTTTTCCTATTGGCTATGTCACCTGTCAGTGTTGTTCATGCAAATGTGGAGTTTTAGTTGGATATCTCTTGTTGAAGAGTTAGTTAGAACTTATGTTATACAGCTGAACGGTGTCTAATAAAAGCTTAGTGCTAAAGCTGATTCTGCGTGCATCCTGACCTTTCCGTATACACTTTATTCTCATAATGTAAATGCAACACTATGTATTGTATGTGGCGTTGAAGTGCCGTGCAGACGCTCTCATGGTTCTCCCCTCCCGGTTTCCCCGAAGGTGAAAACTGTGTATTTGTGGTTGAGACTGAGTATGCTCGAGTGAATTATGCCGACACAATCTGTTGCCTCACTTATTTGCAGCATGTGTTACATGTGAGGATTAAGCGCACCTCGTTGGTTCGAGTTACACCCTTCAGTTTGCAAGTGGGCGCCGCCGTTCAACGGCATTGTCCCCACTTCAGTTGCGAGCTGCCTCGCTCATTTGCTGCGAGCCGAAGTGGAAGCGCTACTCTACTCGTCAGTTCGCTCGGATGGTATGACAGTGGTGTCATACATAAATCCATTAGGGGGGGTCTGTCCTTGTAACGCCCCTTCAGATGCACCTCCTCAGATGGGCCCAGCACAATCTGCAATCTGCACTCGATAAGAGCAGCTCACATCCCAGGCAAATTGAACCAGGGAGCCTGTCCAGGGGAAGGGGCTCTTCACCCAGCTAATCTGGAAGATTTTCGGGAAAGCCGAAGTGGATCTTTTTGCCCTTTGAACCCCTGCAAACGGCGCTGACGCTGAAGACTGTTCTGCTACTGGCACTAGCATCAGTTAAGCGAATAGGCGACCTGCAAGCACTGTGAGCCCTGCCTGCTTGGAACTCGGGCCCAAGGACTTGAAAGTCATCCTGAAACCAAGGCTCGGTTATGTACCGAAGTTGCTTTCCACAATGTTCAGAGCGCAGGTGATATCCCTTTCGGTTCAAGCCCCTAGCGAGGGCCATGACTTTAACCCCTTCTGCCCCGTCAGGGCATTGAGAGCCTACATTGAGCGGTCAGCTGCCTTCCGGCGATCTGACCAGCTGTTTATCTGCTTCGGCGTCCACACTAAGGGGCTACCGGTCTTGAGGCAAAGGCTTTCTAATGGGTTGTCGACGCTATTTTGCTAGCCGACTCTTCACTGGGCCAGGACTGCCCCACGTCTGGTGTAAGGACAATTTATATACTGTTGAGCATCGTTTCTCTGCATGCTTATGTGACTTTAATCCAGGTTCCCTGAGACATGGGAACGAGTACTGCATTCTGTACTGCCACGCTGTAAGTTATTTGTTGTTTCAGCCGAAGTAACCTGCATCCTGTAGGCAAAGCAGCCGCACTCAGGCAGGCTTCGGCGGAAGCGTCGGCCATTGGATAGTGCATAATGCCAACCCACTGGGTTGTTTAATTTCACTGCACAAACCAATGGCCATGCAGTTTCACTGCATGATTGAATAGGCTTCAGTTCCCATTGTGTCTTTCCAAATGCAGTACTCGTTCCTATGTCTCAGAGACGGTTACGGAAATAACCTGTTCATTTTACAGATACTTCTTGTCAGAAGTTACTTGACATCCAATTTAGTACACAATTTTGTAAACAAACGTTAGCATGCTATTAACAAGGAAGATTTTGATTTAGTGTCACAACCAGCACCTCTATTTTTATATTTCCGAGCATTTTCTATTATTAGTGTTTTCCTGTGTTTGATCCTGGACTGTTTCCATTGGTTACGATTCCTGCTGCCTGCCTTTCAACCACTGCCTGTTTATTGACCATTCTATTGGATTATCTGTGTTGTACCAGTTTGCCAGCTATTGTAACTTCTGCCTGTTTGAGTTTGATTAAAAGCCTTGCGAATGGATCCGAATGATCTGTCACAGAGTTAGACTTGAGGTGTGCCTATAATCTGATACACATCTGGGCAGGGGATGAATGGAAGACCGCCTTCTCCACAGCTACTGGTCATTATGAATATCTGGTTATGCTTTTAGGTCTATCAAATAGCCCCTCCATGTTCCAGTCCCTCTTAAATGACATTTTCCATGACATGCTCAACAAGTTTGTCATTGTATACATCGACGACATCCTGGAGAACCTATAAGATCATATTAAACATGTCCGGGCGGTCCTCCACAGAATGATTCAGCATCAACTTTATGCTAAACGTCCCAAGTGTGAATTTCATCTGTCAACCATCTCCTTCCTGGGCTACATTATTAGTGCCGAGGGTGTCACGATGGACGACAACAAGGTCTCTGCCATACTACAATGGCCACGCCCCCACAGACTATCAAAGGTCTTCAACGTTTTCTGGGCTTTGCTAACTTTTATGGGATGTTTATCCGTGGCTTCAGTCAGGTGGTTGCTCCTTTAACCTCTGTGTATTTAGCTTGACAGTTTGTTCCTCTACCCAAATTGCCCAACGTCTGGGAAACAGCTCAGACCCTTCTCCACCAGGTGTTTCAGTTCTACAGCCTACCGGAGGACATAGTTTCCGATCGAGGTCCCAAATTTACCTCGCGAGTGTGGAAAGCCTTTTGTGCTCAGTTAAACATTAATGTCAGTTTGACATCGGGATACCACCCTCAGTCCAATGGGCAGGTCAAACACTTGAACCAGGAACTGACTAAATTTCTTCGTGCCTACTGTCATCTGAAACAGTCAGAGTGGAGTGAATACCTTGTTTGGGCAGAATATGCTCAAAATTCCTTCCACTAAATTGACCCCATTCCAGTGTATACTAGGATTTCAGCCCCCTCTGTTCCCATGGTCTGGATAGACCCCCGTGGAGGCGCTCGCAGGGGGGATGGGGCTCTGTCACAGCCAGCACCTCTGTGGCCCTCTCCTCACAACCGCAGCGGGAACCCTCTCCCTACCCTTTATGCCTCACGTACCTCGACGAGTTCCGCCTCAGGTGTTTTACTTTTGCACTTTGATTATCCGCCTTTATAAGGTGTGGACTTTCTTCACATCTTCGCGAAGTCATATCTGCCATTGGTACAGCAAGTTGTTGGCCAGTTTGATTTTATTTGGTAAGCAACACAGCACATAAATCTGTTTTAAGACATTTAAATGCTGTTTCACAAGCTATTGTACAGAAAGTACAATATAGCCACTGATCTATTTTAATTGGACAAGTGGGTATAGCGCTTTTTAACAACTATGTTTCTGCTTCTCTGTAAGTGCCATCTACTGTCAGAGAGTAAATTCGTTGTGAATAGATGTTTGGCAAATCGACTACTGTACTTTTAGGATTCACGTTGAATTTCATTTATATGTAATAATTTTTATTTATATTGATTTTTTACAACGTGTTTTTTCTGGGTTGTCTTGTGAATTAGAGTGCGGATCAGGCTGCATTTTTCTGTCCGAGCCCGGCCCGCTTCTGACAGAGCAGTAACCGAACCTGACCTGGACCTGAGCCCGACAGGTATTAAGATATTTATGTCCGAGCCCGATCTAATTTTTTTTTCATACTAATGACATATGCACGTTTTTGTGTGGAAAGCCCACTTTAATTAAGCAACTGTAGGAAAGCATTCGTGTAGAGGTGTGATCTGTGTGGAAAATATGGAACAAACTACGGGAACGCTTGACTTTACGTCCTCATTTATTCTGGAGAACACAAATGATGGCTCGTGCAGCATATAATTCAGCGCGCGGCAGCAATGCACGACGCGCTGATGTCTCATACAAACTGAGCGATATACTTTTACAAAACCTTATTTTTTAGAACATATAACAATAAAGCATGTACCTGGAGAACACAAATGATGAACGCATATGATGGCTCATGCAGCATATAATTCAGTGCGCGGCAGCAATGCACGAAGCTGGGAGAGAGAGAGAGAAAAAAAATACTCAAGGAAACATTGAGTGTGCTTTATAGAATGGATTTCAGTCACAATCATACAATTATTTCGAATTGATCTGTTAAACTAAATACAGCCCTAATTGAGTGACTGCAAAAACTTGCGTAACCTACCGCTGTGACACCTCATACCAATGGGAAGCAGCAATGTGCGCCAACCTCCCAAGCCGCTATAACACTGGAGCACGTTCGCGCTGATGTGACCGAGCCCGACCCGAACCCGAGCGTCCTTTCTAAATATTTGTCCGAACCCGGCCAGGTACTGTTGGGCACGGGTCGGGTATCCATCCTCCATTGTGAATGGAGCTGTAGACCAGCAACAGCAGTTTCAGGACCACAGCTACAGGACCGGAAGGGAGGGGCAGAGCTTACGTTCTTAACAGGCCACCTTAAAGTTTTTAAGTGGTACTTGCATTGTATGCATTTTATAATTAAAATGATTGTGTAAAGGACTATATAGTGTGTGTGTGTGTGTTAATTCATACACATTTGAATCAAGTGTACAGTAAAATTTCTTTAATCAGAAAAAAATAAAATTAAAAACAAATAGTCCAACCTGCTAACTCAACTACACAACCATAGCTAGGCCTATATAATATGCTGGGTCTGCAAAATATTTTGTTTTGAAAAAAATGATACTGTCTCTTATCACTGATAGCCTGTCTATCACCTGTAAATCACCAATCACATTTACAGAAGGAAAATTATCACTCACTGTCTTTAAAGCTGCTACATAGAAACGACTTTATACTTTGAGGACCTTGGTAGAAATGTTGTGGAGTGAAAAGTATATTTGTGTTTCAAATATGGTGAAATTAAAACCATAAGTTTGCAGGAAAAAATAAAACTTAAGTACAATACTCAAATAAATGTATTTCACTACTGTCCGCCTCTGGTAATGAGGGTGGTGCTAGAAAATGTCTGTAAGATGATTTTGAATTATGTAAAACTGACATCTGGCAGGCTATCAGATGTTTGTACGCAGCAGATGTTTTCCAGACAAAGCGATCTTTAACAGACATTTCGCAGATATAGGCCTATATGTAAGCTAATTTTATGGTGTTTTTGTTCTGTTTTTGTTACTTGAGTAATTATATAGCAAAGAGCCGAGTGAATATCACTGAAAAGTATCCTTTCGTATTCCACAGATTAATCTTTTTTTATTATTGTAAAGACACGAATAAATAATAAACACAATTCTGTCGCTATTTACTGGCGCCACCTTGTGGATATTACAGCGCACTACATCCAAGACATCAGTAATACAAACATAAACCGGAGAGGAAACACTGCATGACTGTGCAGCACCAAATGTCATGATGCAAGGATTAAGAATCGAATCAATATCAATATCACATGCAGTCCTGCGGCATTCATGCAAAGTTTATTCCTAGGATGCATACTTGAGCCTTTAAAAGCCTGTGCATCCTCGCATCGTCCTCTCTAATGTCTTTACGTCATATGATAGATTCTGAGCAATCTGTGCATCCTCGATGCATCTACGTCACCCGCTGTGTTTCCCCAGCAGCATCAGTTTTCCATCACATCTCTCGGAAGCGCCGCCTCTCCTTGCTGTGACCACAAATTTGACTCCTTGCTCATGCCCTCAACGCGTTGCATGATTGCGGCGGGACGCGCATGGTGAGGCAGGTGTCTGACGTGTGATCCGCAGCAGTGAGGCAGACAGAAGCGCCCAACATGACCGAGTTGGTGGTGCGGACCCTTCCGTCTCCTGCAGGTGTGCAGGGTCCCGGCCCGGACGCTTATAAAGGATGGCTCTTTAAATGGACCAACTACCTGAAGGGATACCAGCGCCGGTGGTTTGTCCTGAGCAACGGCCTCCTGTCGTACTACAGGTACGTTTAACGCGCGCTATGTTTGGATCGATGCGCTCGAGACTCGCGGCGCCCCCGACTTTGCTGTGTCACCCTTTTCAACCGCGGCACACTATTTGACCTTCTTTGGCATAGGGGTTGCTCAGAAGTTTTAATTAAAAACGTGTTGGCACCTGTGAGCACCACTGACATATTTAAGTCTTAGCGGTCCATGCTGCAACAATGCCTCTCCTGTCCTGTTTATAATTAGTAATGGGGACATCTGGAGAATCTAGTCTAGATCAAGTTTTCACCCTTCTTCAAGGGCCTTACTGAGAAAGTCTATTTAATTTATACAGTTCTTTTGGGACACTCTAAAATAAAAAAATCCAGAGTTTTATGTATTTTTAAAAAGTATATTTTTAATATGATATACTATAAATTATTAATTATTATTATTCATTTATTAATATATTCTTATTACTCTCACGCAATGATTTAATTTGTGTCCTTCAGAGGCCTTTTCATCTTTGCAGCTGTAAATGTTAGCTTGCTATACTGCAGTGTGGATTTGATATTAGTGATGCTCTGATTCAGCATTCTTGAAATCCTGCAGTTCTTTTATTCCAGCCTGCATGATGTGTTTGACTGGCATTGTTCAGTGGTCAACAGCAATGTTGATAACCAGTGAAGAGGACATACCAGTATGGAAAATAAATATAATAAAATGCAAGGTAGTAGTATATGAGATTAAAATAGCTGAGATCAAGTTAAATCAAATGTAAATCAAATCAAGTTTTCACACAGTGATAATTTGTTCACTTAGAAGAGTAAAATAATGTAAAATTACTCACTACAATAATTCCAATAGAGAAAGTCACTGGTACTAATAAAATAATAAATGATTATTTACTTGGTAATTATTCACAATAACAAATTTCCTATAATAATAGCACATTCATAATAATGCAAAGATTTATCACAATAAAAGGTCTAAATTCAAAAGTTATTTTTAGAATGACAGTAAAATTCCAACTTCACCCACATAATAATATAATTATAATAAATGTTTACTCAATTATTTACAATATTAAATTGACTTGATAATAAAATATTTTTTAACACAATATTTACTCTTAATTATAATTTTATTTACAGTATAATTACTCACAATAATATATTCACTAAGTGTAATATTATTTACAGCATGATTTATCACAATAAAATACCTAAATTCAATAATAATAATAAAATAACAATAAAAATAATAACAACAAATATTTGCGCAGTTATATACAATTCTAAATTCATTAATTAATAATAATGACTCAATAATTCACAATCATGACTTACTAATAAATACAAAATAATAAAAGTCAATTATTTTACAGCATAATTACTCACAGTATTACTCAATAATAATATACTCATAATCATTATAATTATTTCTCATTATAATAAAATAAACATTACAGCATTTACATCAATAAAATGTTTAAATCAATAAAATAATAATAATAATAATAAATATTTACTATTTAATATTTATTCTTTTTTTTACACAGTCATGACTTACAATAAATTCACTCATAATGATAAAATAAAAATCTTTAATAGCTACAATAATTTATTTACAATAATACAATAATCAATTACGAAATCACTCACAAGTATTTGCACAGAAATTGTACATTAACTATTGTCAAGGGTGCTGGTTGATTTTTGGGCCAGATACAGTTATGTTGAGCATCTTTAAATGACCATCATTATGGCTGATTAAATCTGCTGTGGATGTGTGACTTTCAGCTAGCTGCTTCTTAAACTCACATGGAAGTATGTTTGTGTATATGTAAATTTGTCTTTAGGACACAAGCAGAAATGGCACACACCTGCCGAGGCACAATTACCTTGGCGACTGTGCACATAGAGGTGGGTGACACCTGTCACTTTGTGCTGACGAGTGGAGGGCGGAGCTATCACCTGAAGGCGTATTCAGAGGCAGAGTGTCAGCACTGGGTTTCTGCTCTGCAGCAGGCCAAAGTAAACGCTACTCAAATGATGCCTCATTCAGGTGAGTGACAGTAGCAATGCCAATCAAAATAGCTGGTGTGCAGAGCTGTATTTTAGTGACTTTGAATGTGATAAAAAAAGTAAAATAGATTAATTTAATTTCTTAGAAAATTCACACACTTTGACATTTTTTTAACTTTAGTAATATTTTCAAATGTCAGCATGTTTGTTGGAGTTTAAGTATCTTGTCTTATTATTTAGGCTTGTTATTCTCATACATTTTTATTGTTGATTATGTAGTAAAACTAAACATGAATTTCCTTATCTGTTGTAAAAGGAAAACTCCAAACGTTTTTCCATAGTCCACTATATTCTTCCCCTATGTTATTCCACTATGTTATGTTAGCGTTTAGCTTAATTCCTTTAATTCCTGTAACTAGTCATGTAAACGTTTTTAAATAGGGAAAATGTGGAAATGTTTGGTGTCTTCTAAATTTATCCCTGTTTGGATCCTAAGGACTGAATGGAGCTAACCTAAACAGTAACATAGTGGCGCTGCCTGCTAGAGCAATTAGTATTGTGTTATTATAGTATTAGTGTTGAGTATCTGCACTTTCCGGTGTAGATGGGTATGAGCTGAGTCCCACACCCTCTCACGAAACCAGTGGTTCGCAGCTGGAACCGTCGACGGCTCCCCTGTCCAGGGGAGAGGCGGGGGCTAATAGCCGAGCACGCACTGAAAGGGGGTTAACCCCATGGTGGATTGGTGCAGGGAATTCTGGGCAGGGTAGGTAGCGGTTCCAGCTGTGCTGGTCACCTGGGCAGTATGACTGGAGGTAGCGTCCGAGCTCACAGAACTTCCGCTCAGTCTTGCCATTTAGCCTGAGGAGAGAAAGACAGGGACTCCTAATAGTTTGAAGAAAGCTTTCCATACACAAGAGATAAATTGGGGACCCCGGTCTGAGAAAATCTCCTTGGGCACACCATAATTCCTAAAAAAATGTTGAAATAGACATTCAGCTGTGGAGAAGGCAGTAGGTAACCCTTTGAGAGGGACCAACCTGCCGGATCGAATCTGAGGCCAGGAATCTGCTGGTCGATGGCCCACTGGTCTCACGATGAGAGCTGGAGAGAGACTGGGCTCGGGGTCTGTGGAATGTTCTGGGGAGTGCAGTCCTGAGAGGTTGTCCGCCCTAGTGTTCTGATCCCCTGGGCGATATGAAATCTTGAATTGGAACCGGGTGAAGGAGAGAGCACAGCGTGCTTGTCGGGGGTTGAGGTGTTTAGAATCCCGGAAATACTGGAGGTTCTTGTGGCCAGTTAGGACCACGAAGGGAAAGGGAGCTCCCTCCAGCCAGGGACTTTGATAGCCAACAGCTTGTGGTTGCCGATGTCGTAGTTTACCTCTGCAGGGGACAGTTTCCGGGAATAGAATGTGCAAGGATGGAGTGTGGGAGGCTCAACAAGATGGGATGGGGGCCGTGCTGAAGGCTTCCTGGAGCTGCTGGAAGGTTTGCTGGGCCTCAGAGTTCCACACCACAAACTTAGGCTTTCCTCGGAGCAAGGAGGTTAAAGGAGCCATTAGTTTGCTGAAGTGGAGAATTAATCGGCTATAAAAATTGGCGAAACCCAGGCACCTCTGGAGTTCCTTGATAGTTTGGGGAACAGGCCACTGCAGGATCACAGAAACCTTCCTTTGGTCCATCTGCACACCTTCAGGGGTTAGGATGTGACCAAGGAAGTGGACGGTGGAGCACTTGCACTCGCATGGGTTCTGGTTCTGGAGTTGATGTTGAGGGCTGCCGGGGATATGTGGATTGGTTTGGGTTTGGTCCGGTCTTCTGTCACGACACACACTAGAGAGACAGAGGAATTAGTCAGAGTGAGGTTTATTAACAATGCAAGGGATGAACACAGGAGGGTAGGTGTGAGGACGGAGGTCAGGGAGATCCAGGTAGGGAAGGTGGAGAGAACCAGGTAGTGGAAAGTCAATGGAGTGGGCATACAATGGAGCGGGATGTCAGAGGAGCAGTGGATGTCTGGAACTGAGATCAAACTACACACAGCACAGCAGTACTTCTTGAGAGAGAGCATAAAGAGATAAGTCTGTGGTAGATCCACGGAGTGAACAGTAGACCGGCGGTGAGTGGAAGTGAGGAGCGTGGTTATGAAGGGGAGCTTGATTGCATGTGACAGGTGCAGAGGATCAGTAGGCTGGTGATTGGGAACATGCAAGAGAAGGTGCAGGTGATTGTGATAATCTTGATGATCGCTGACAATCATAGTATGTTACATATAAATGATATATTTGTTGCAGATTTACCAACCAGATTAATCTGATCTCACATGTAAAGGCTGAGATCATGAATGCACAGTAAAATTATTTCCTATATCATTTTTTTTTCTTTTGTCTCAAATAATATTAGAGCTGTCACTCGGTCTGACAATTAATCAAGTAATTTATACTCGAGTTTAAATCCCATCTCGTGGTCTTCTCTCCACCCAATGCTTTCTTGTCTGCTCTACACTAAATAAAGGCACAAAAAAGCCCATTAATAAATTAAGACAGCTTTTAATTTAAAATTGTGATGTCTATTCTTCTGTTTTTGCATAGGTATACAAACATTGAGGAGTCATGACAGCCATAAATAATATATTACAAAAAAAAATAACTTAGATTGTATCTAAGCAATAGTTTAATACACAACTACAATTATTTTCAGTATTTGAAAAGAAACAAAAAAAATCTTTGCATTCTTTTTTGAGCGAATGCCACTAGGGGGTAGTATTGTTTCGTATATTTTTTTGAAGATGCTTTTTATATATTTGAAAAATATTTATGAATGCACAATCACATGCAAAGTAATTATTTATTTCCTCATAAAGATTATGTATTAAATGTGCTTATTATTTCTGTGTAACATTTCATTTACAGCGATTCTTTGTTTAGCTACTGATATTTTTAAAAAAAAT
The DNA here is from genome assembly GCA_034779775.1 of Enteromius afrohamiltoni. Lineage (NCBI taxonomy): Eukaryota > Metazoa > Chordata > Actinopteri > Cypriniformes > Cyprinidae > Enteromius > Enteromius afrohamiltoni. Next base: position 4,417,036 of record JAUYWG010000044.1, read on the forward strand.
TACATAAATAATTAACAAAATTAGTATAGGTAGTTTGACAAAACACTTAAAGCTAAAATATATTTTATTTGTGCGAATAATTTCACTGTTTCCAGCTCCTGCTACATGGTTGCATTTACATGAGCCAAATGTGATTAATCTGCATACTGCACACCTTCCCACTGGGATGATATCATGTGCTGGTGAATGGAGTGACGAGCATATAAGCTCCGCCCACCATGCAGTTTGGAGAATGTGAGGGGAAATAGGGAGGGTGAGAAGGAAAACAGGAGCGGTTGGGAGGAAAGCTGGTAAGGTGACTGAGTATAACAGACCAAAGGGAAAGCTACATTTTAACATCACCTTTCTTTGTATTTATCAATGATTCAAGAAAAGGTAGGACAAATGATGAATACATATATTTGATTGCCATTTACGCAAAAGCATTTGTCTTTTGTCTCAGTAGACAAGCCTGTGTTTTATTTTAGTACTGTATGAATTTAGTGGAATAGTCTGGTTTAATTTCAGCCTTATGTTCCGTATGCAGTGGCTTTTTATGATCACTTACAGAAATTAGTGCATCTTTATAGATTTTCTGAAACACATATGGCTACTCTATCAATAATTTCACATTTAATATAACATGTTGGTGTTTACATGTGGTCACTTACTCTTTTATGGACTACATTCAGAGCATACTGTATAGTTTAGTCTCAGGATTTGAATTGGAAACCTACTGAACTTATGTTTGACTAGCCACAGTATGCTACATTTAGAAGGGTTGGCTTATTGGATTATCAGAGAGCCAGTGAGCTTAACTTGTTTTCAGAGATTATTTCAGTCTTTTATGCTGAATCTCGCCTTTTCTGCGATCTGCTGTTAGTTTAGGTGTGATTATTCAGAGATGAGTCACTTGTGCATCTCCTGCAGTTCAGAGGAAGGGGATCTTTAATTGATTCTCCAGTACTATTACTCTTACGCCTTCTGAGGCCGATGAGCCACTTGCCCTTTCTGTTTTAATTTCCCTACAATCCCACCTTTTGGGCTCCCTCTGGCTGCAGCACCTACGGCAAGAGATGCAGGCACACAATGGCTGTATGTGTGTCATCAGACTGGAGGAGGTCTCATTCTCTAATGGTCGGATATCTTGTATTCTATAAAAATAAAAAGCATAATACAAAATTATAAACTTATTTAAAACACTCAGAGTGCACCCCAAGTCAGTGCCGGCCCGAAGGGTTGTGGGGCCCTAGGCGAGATTAAAAATTGGGCCCACTGGTGTAAAAACAGTGAGAAGAAAGCACAAAAAAAGACAATTTCAAGATGTATATGCTGCTG
>JAUYWG010000044.1:4455990-4503492 GCA_034779775.1 Enteromius afrohamiltoni
GGCAGTTCTCCTGACATGACGGTGACCAGTGTGTGACTGAGTGTGTACTCCAGGAGATGGTGGGACTGTGGTGTTCCTCCATCGACTGGTGCTCATCACGGCTGCCGAGTTCGGCCTGGAGCTCCTCATGGAGGCCACGGCGGTAAATAGACTTTAGCGGGTCTGAATCCCATCCGGTCTGGGCCGCAAGGGTGCGGAAAGTGAGGGTGTACTCGGCAGCGATGGAACTCCCTTGCTTTAGATTTAAAAGTTCATCTTTGGCATCTCTGCCATCCGCGGTGTGATCGAACACCTGCCTGAACTGGCGGATAAAAACATGGTATGACGGGAACGCCATGTGGCGGCCTCTCCAGAGAGCGGTGACCCAGTCTAGAGCTTTCCCGGTAAGCAGTGAGGCAATCAGGGACCCTTTAGCGTCATCAGTGGCAAAACAGTTCGGCTGCTGATTCATATATAGCTCACACTGAAGTAAGAAGCTTTCACATTTACCTGGAGCTCCATTGTACTTCTCTGGGAGTGCCAGGCGAGCAGGGTTGACCACTGTTGAAGCCGCTGGTGGAGGTGGTGTGGCGGGAGCAATGGCGGCTGCAGATTGTGCGGCGGTAGCAGTGGTGAGAGCCTGCACAGTGCGAACTAATTCCTCGGTAAGCGTGGTTAGTCTGTCCAGCTGAGTGTGATGGGATGCGAGGACAGATGCTTGGCGGGACACCTCGCTGAGGATCTGAAACAGGGCCGCTGGATCCTGTTCTGGCAAAGTTTTCTGTGATGAACTCTCAGAAGCAGTCGGATCCATTTGCAGCTTTTTATTGAGCGTAGTGAGGCAGGCGGAAGTCAGTACACAGCAAAACAGAACTTTCAGAGGCAGGCAAAATCGTAATCCAAAGACAGGCAAAACAGGTCGGGGCAGGCAGCGAGAATCACAATAACAATACACAGTCCAAAGTCAGATCAAGAAAGCAAGCAGGAAATAAACGCTCAGAATTGCAGCGCGAGCAAATAAAACTTTGCGCCGAACTGGCGCCAAACCCCGCTATAAATAGTCCATGAAATGGCGGGCAGCGGGAGCGGAAGGAACCAAGGTGCATGGGGGAAAAGGGTCCGGGTAGGAACTAATACTCAGGAGATAGTTCCCACTGCTGAGTTCCGGGGAGAGCCACGGAGGTGTGGCTTGTGACAGCATGTTGATTATGGGCTGTTAAATCAAAAATAAATTAAACCACAATTATAGACACCTCAGTTGACACTAGGGATGCAATGATTTTTGGTTCTTTATCGAACCATTCGGTTGGCCCTGTTCGGTACACCCACGTGAACTGTGATATTTTGGTAGCCTATTTGAGGCATTAAACTTTCATTTTTATTAAAATGGGCATTTTCTGTGTATTAAGCGCATAGACAATCAGGCGAATATCAGAACTTCTCAGGACCCAGGGATATGTGTAGCTCCACAACAATGAATCAACCAATCAGAATTTTTTCTGAATTTCCCAAGAGCCAATCAGCACTCTAAATGCAGACGTAGTAGGAGTGAAGCAAAGTTGCAGAACTTTATCGACTGCATGATCATGGCTGAATGTGAATCGGAGAAAAGGAAATTTGAAGATGCACCATCGTCCTACAAATCAGCTGTGTGGGAAGATTTCGGTTTCAGCGTCGAGTACGATGTGCAAGGCAAAGAGACTCTAAGCAAACAAAGCACAGTTTGCAAGTATTGCTTTACGACTGTCGCGTACACCTCAGGTAATGCATCCAATATGTTGAGCCACTTGCCTCGCCATCACCTGGCTGTACTCCTAAGTGGAGCGGCACGGAGAGCTAATTTGCCAGCGAAATTGCAACCATCCATTGCTGCAGCTTTTCGACAATTGTCCTATAGTTCAGAAAGGCACAAGCAAATAACAAAAGCAATGGACGTCTTCATTGCGATAGACATGCAACAATTTTCTGTGCTTTCAGACACGGGATCCGCCACATGATAAAGGTACTCGAATCTTGTTACAACATCCCCTACCGCACGAAATACTTCCAGAACTTTACGACGCAAGTAGGAGTGAAGCTGAAATAGACTTGAGACAAGCCCTCTTCCTTGCTCTTCCTACTGACAGCTGGACATCAAGGGCAACAATGAGCTACCTTACTGTGATAGTTCATTTCATATCAGACTGGGAGCTAAAAGGCTACATGCTACAGACTTGTCCCATTTATGAGAGCCATACAAGTGAGCACCTGGCCCAAGAACTGATACAAGCAGTCACAGAGTGGAACCTGGTAAGAGAAAACACCACTATACCAGTGACCACAGATAATGCTCCAAACATTGTGAATGCCATCCGAGACTCAAATGTCTTTGGACCACACATTGGATGTTTTGCACACATCTTGAACCTTGCAGGCAAGAAGGCTGTTGCTCTCAATGCAGTGTCACGCCTCCTGGGGAAGGTAAGAAAAGTAGTGGGATTTTTCCACAAAAGCACCACTGCTGCCCAAGAGTTGACCAGGAAACAAGAGATGCTCAACATACCACAGCACAAACTGATCCATGATGTTGCAACACGCAGCACATGACATGCTTGAAAAATTGAAATATTCTCTGCCATGGTAGACAAGAGTGTGAAAAAGACAAGCTGAAGCTGGCAGAAGACTTGATACAGCTGCTTGACCATCTGAAAACTCTGATGAGCAGTGAATCGACTCCAACCTCATCCATGATTCTCCCTCTGAAGACAATGACTTTGAAATCCATGACACCAAATGACAGCCCAACTATCAGAGAGGCAAAGGTTATCATCACAAAGGACTTGGAGAAGAGATATACTGACCCAGATCTACTAGACTACCTGCACAGGGCTACCGTGCTTGACCCCAGGTTCAAATCAATACCTTTTCTTGATGAAGCTGCCTGTGACCAAGTCTACAAGGACCTCAAAAAAGAAATTGTGGAGCATAAACATCAGGTATTTGGTCTTCTTTAAATGTTATGTATTAGTGATGTTTTTCATTGTTTTCATCATGTGCATTAATATTATGACAATTATCCTTTATCATTTTCTTACAATACTTTTCTTGCAGTTTGAAGCAGGCCCATCCTCAGAGGAAGAGCAACCATCAGCCGCCTTCCCTCCTCAAAAGAAGACTTCTAATATTTTGGATGCTGCACTTTATGTTGTTTATGTTTACATTTTGTTCTGATGGTGTATTTAGAAAAATGAACATTTCACTTTATACTGCAATTTTTATATTGTCCGTTTTTGAAAGAGGTGAGGCAAAAATAAGTGTTCTTTTTAAAAAATAAATATTGTGTTTAGACCTTAATCTGTACCTTTTTTTCATTTAATATCGTCTCTGTACCTTGATAACTTGAAATGGAAATGGCAAATAACCTCCTGCTATGTTAGAGCTCACATACAGTTCTGTACAGTGATATTGATGTATCGAAACTGAACTATTACCGTGGCCAGAAAACCGTGATACAAACTGAACCGTGGGCTCACTGTACCAAAACTTAAGATAAGAGTCTAGTTGTTCCAGAAGACACTTTGAAGACATCAAAGGTCTTTATTTCATTATTTATTTGAATTAATCTAGATTGAAGCTTTCAAGGAGGAAAATCAAGTGTTGTAGCTGACACCAGCTCATCTGTGTCAGAGAGAAGATGAGAGATTTGAGTCAAGACTGAGACCAGAAGAAGGTTGAGTTTGAGTCAAGGCCAAGACCAGAAGAGAGATTAGTCTAGACTGAAACCAAGAAAGAGTCTGAGTCCAGACAAGAAAACACTGAGTTTGATCTCAAGAACGAGACCAGGAGAGGCTTGAGTTTAAGTCAAAATCAAGGCTGACTTAAAATCATGACAGAATCCACATAGTTACAACTCCATGAAAGGGACTACATGAAATTTTTAATGAAAACATTCAAATATGGTCATGGACTTGGGTACATGGACTAGGACTCAACCCATTTTCATTTAATTCTGTTTTTTGCTATCTGTTTATTACCTAATTAATGCCTTACATTTTACATATTATTCAAAGTACACCACTAGTTTATCAGCTTTTGCTTTACCTGGGAATCAAACCCATGACCTTGGCATTGCTAGTGGTATGCTCAAATGTCAAAACACTTTCATTTTCATCCTCTTTGTTTTTCCTCACAGGTGCAGCTACCCTTGTCCATGCCGCCTGAACCAGCATGTCGTTCGCTCTCTGACAGTTCTGACATCAGCTCTGAAGATGACAGTACGCTGGTGCTGTTGGCTCCAAGCTCTCGTAGCCCCAGCCCTGGAAACCACAGCAACAAACGGCATCGCCAGAAGCGCCAGCGCAGCCACAGTCCTGCCGTACCAGCACTCTCTGGGACACCTCTTCCCTCCCTGCAGTCTCTCAGCCTGTGCCCACGTCCCCGCAATGGCCCAGCACGGAGCTCCTCCCCGCGCCCTTCAGTCAACGCCAAGAAAGAGCGTCTGGTTTCTCCAGACACACTAACCTCGCCCTCCCTCAGTCCTATCAGTCCACGGAGCCCAGTGTCCCCTGTCAGTGCTCCGGAGGCTCTGATAGCAGCCATTTTAGGAGAGCCCAGGCCTCCTCAGATAGGAAAGGCAGGCGATGTGATTCTCTGACCAATCCCCCCTTCCCTGTTGATTAATTACTAGACTTTAGCAGATATTGTAATGCAACTACTTGAGAGAAACGGCCTGTTTTAGGTCGTCTTCTGGCACCTTTCAGACCTACAGCTGTTTGTGCTCTCATGCCTTGTTGTGCTTAATCGCTACACAAACTTATTCTCAGTTCTCAGTGGCTTTGCCAATAGAGATTCATCTGGACTGTCTATTTTGCGTTATTTATTAATGATAGATTGTAAATGGTGACAGTACAACAGTGCACATCAGCCTTATAGTGCAGGACAACCTGACTCAAGGTAAAATTGTCCTTTTACCATAGAATCAAAGCAAACAGTGATGTCAGCATTCATGTCAGCCTTTTTCTGGTTTATTGTGGAAAATTAAACAACAATATACTTAAAGTACTGTACTTTGATATCTAAAAGAAAATATAGGAAGTTTTCTCCTTTTCATTTTAAAGTTGATAGTACTATTTATTGATTTAACTATGGTGTATTTAATTATTTGAATTTAGACAACTACCAGTTGAAAACCGCTGTTGATAGACTGTAAATTTACAGTGGGGGTCGAAAAAGTTGCAGACCACATTTAAAATCTAACAATACTAAAGACAATTATAATGTTACAAAAGTTTTCTGTTTAAAAAATGCTGCTGAATTCTGAGAAAATCTATCACAGTTTCCACATCTTTCAAACTGTTATTAATCAGAAATGTTTCTTGAAAAGCAAATCAGCATATTTGAATGATTCCTGAAGGATCATGTGACACTGAACACTGACCACAAACTTTGGAGTGTTCAGTGTATGAGACAAAAGACACCACTGTTTAGTAAATATAGTTTGTGCCAGGTTTGGCACATACTATAAGACCATCATCCCAGATTTTAGTTACACATTAACACCCCTCATGCTTTTCTGAAGTTTTGTCAAGCAAACTGCTCTCCTGAAATGTGTGCAATTCTTTGACAAGAGCGGCTAATCTAACGTCATTATTTGATCTATTAGAGCTGAGTGTTAGTTAGTTAGTGTGAGGGCAAAAACATATTCAATGTGCAAAAATAAACACCTAAAAGACATGTAGAGTGAGTTTAGCAAAAGTCAAACAAATACATGTCAGGACTGACTGGTCTTTAACAGAAAACAATAAAATGTAACTAATACTTACAGTATTAACTTCATATCATCAGCTTACCATCAGAAAAAAAATCTGTATTTCAACAGTACAGATAATCTGTAAAATGAAGAAGTGTAATTTTTGTTTTGTCTATAATCATTGATTTATTGACTATGGAAAGTATTCAGACTTTTGCTAAAATTCAGCCATTTGCTAATATCATTTAAGTTATTTTTTCCCCTCATTAATAGACACACAGACTGAAATATAACATGGTCTTAAGTATCCAGACTCTTTGTATTTAGTAGAAGCACCCTTTTGATCTAATACAGCCATAAATCTTTTAGAGAAAGATGCAAGAAGTTTTTCACACTTGGATTTGGGTGCCATTGCTCCTTGCAGATCCTCTCCAGTTCTGTCAGGTTGGATGGTAAACGTTGGTGGACAGCAATTTATAGGTCTCTCCAGAGATGCTCAATTGGGTTTAAGTCAGGGCTCTGGCTTGGCCATTCAAGAACAGTCACTGAGTTGTTGTGAAGCCACTCCTTTGTTATTTTAGCTATGTGCTTAGGGTCATTGTCTTGTTTTTGTAAAGGATATCCCTGTACTTGACTTAAAGATCTATCTTGGTCTCATCAGACCAGGGAATCTTATTTCTCACCATCTTGGAGTCCTTCAGGTGTTTTTCTAGCTATGCACTCTATGCTAAAATCTTTTATGTGTCTTGCACTGAGGAGAGGCTTCTGTCGGCTTCTGTGGCTCTGCCACAAAGCCCCTACTGGTGGCGGGCTGTAGTGATGGTTGACTTTCTACAACTTTCTATTTACTTTTTAGTTTTTCTTTTTTAAACACTCTGCAAAAATGTCAACAATTCTGTGTTTTTCTGTCAATATGGGGTGCTGTGAGTACATAATGATGAAAAAAACAACTTAAATGATTTTAGCAAATGGCTGCAATATAACAAAGAATTAAACATTTAAGTCTGAATACTTTCCGTACCCACTGTACATTGTGTTTTTAAAATCAATTCAAAGTCAAATTTTTACCTGTGGCGTGGTTGTCCTTATCTTAAAATGTATAATACAGAAATGTGTCAACATGAACGAGGACACAATGTTTTACCCTACAAATAAAAATAAATCTAATTTTCACCTATTTTTGAGTCCTGTGAATTGACTTACAAAGTCTGCATTTATAATAATGGTTAGTCTCTCAGGAAACTTTGAAAAAGGTTGCTAATATTGACCATTGTCATAGGCTTAGATGACGAAGAGTTTTGACAAAAATTATGTTACTGACTTTTCAGCTAATTTTTTCTGAATGAATCCATTAATACTCCATAAGTCTGTTATGAGATCTAAGCTCTTTGTCAGAGTTTGGAATAAGACTTGAGAACTATTCCAGACCTGGAGGTGAATAGACACATTGTGAAAGCAGTGTGATCATTTTGGAAGTTCAAAAGCTAGAACCAGAGAGATTGGAAATATGTTGTGAGGTGTTTGACTCATTCATGATTGACAGCAAATGTTGCACAATTTGAAGTTCATTTTGAAAGTATCTCCCTTAAGCAAAAAACGTCACCTGGCTGCAACATGATTATACATAAGAGTTATGTTTCCAAAACCTTGCCAGGTGCAAGTTCATGTCATTCCTGTAAATTAATACACCAACATTTAACAGCCTGCACTCACTTAGAGAAAGATTTGATAAAGGTAATTATGTTTTGTCTGACAGAATGTCTCATTTTCTTTTAATGCGAAACTTAATACTTAGAAGAATATTATTAGACTTTATACTGCCAGACATGCATCTTTTTTGTGGTTATCTGTTACATATATAAATATATGACTTATATAATGCTAATTAAAATGTATTATAATAAAAGACATGGCATTTACAAGCAAATCACAAAACTGTTCTTATAGGGCTTGATAATATAGCCTACCCATTGCATATAAGAGAGGCCAATGTTTAGATGTTTCTCCATGGTTGATTTAAATACCAGACCTTTTTTTGTTCTTGCATTTGCAAATAAATGCTCACTATCAAGGACAATTTTCACTCTTTGCATCATAACATCTCCATTTACAACACAAAAAGACAATAACGACACAATGTTGTAAGCACTACTTCCTGATATCAAATACCATAGACCAATTGCGTTGCATCTAATTCTTCTACATCACAGTTTTTAATTGTTACAAATTATGTAAAATTGCAATTACTTAAAAATTACTTGAAGCACAGAAAATATGAGATTTTTTTTTCTTTTAAACCTGAGATAGAATACATACTCTTAAAAAGTTAGGAAATAATAATAAAAAAATATATCTAAATGACAATAGATATTTAATATAAAACATTTAAGCCAATAATGTTCATAAATCATTTTGTGACACTGGAAATATGAACTATTTTTGCAAAAAGTCAAATGTTATTGCATACATTAAATAACATTCACAAACGTTGATCCTAATTTTTTATTTTATTTATTTATTTATTTTATTTTTTAAAAATTCTACATTTTTCAGTTCAGCCTTTCACTTAAGTACTCAAAATGACAAAAATCCTTAATGAGAAAAATAATAGAATAGCATTTTAGCTAGTGATCTCTAACTTTTGGAGCCTGGTGCATGTCTGAAGTTAGATATGAATTGACAAACTCTATGACCTCTGAGGGAAGCCCACGTCCCTTGTACCTCCTGGCACTCTAAGAAATTACTGCCTACAGATTAGATGGGATAAATGAGGCCCCATGCTGACTAAAAGTGTGTGACAGTGCAATAGAAGCACTGAGTAAATAACCAGTTATGCTGACTGGTTATACAAAGAATACACACACACATAAATTCATACATACATATGCATATTTCACATGCTGCCTATCACTTTCATAACTTCATGCAACACAATCAGATACTCACCACCTAAATACAGTAATCAGTGCTGAGACAGGCACAAGCTTCAATTTACTAACATTTGATACGCTGTAATACAGCAATTAATGCTTTGCTCAACCGAGTCCAAAGTGCACCTCCAAGTCCAACAGACATTCCTGATGTAGGTTATACATTGTCTAAGGACAAAGTGCGTTTTACATAAATTCTCCCCTGAAAAACTGCATTACATAATTATCTTACATCACAACATTTTACATTTGGAAACACACTCAAGATTGTTATGCAGTGAACATTAACCTTTAAAAATGATGATAGGAAGAAATACATATATAACATTTTGTAAATTATGGAGTATTTCTGTAGAAATTTGGATTTAAAAAACTGTAAAAATTTTGGATTTATGGAGAGGAAAAAGTGTGAAAACTAGCTCCTCCCTCTGTTATTTTAAATAGGGTTTTTATCTGTCAATTTGTCATTGTTTTATTTCTAAACGTGTAAATGTAAAATAACGTATACAAAACAGGGCCTTTTTTGTGTCCTCGCCGCGTCACTCGTAACGCCGTTTCTGATTAGCTGACGCGAAGACGGACGGAGGCGCGCCCGAGTGACGTTCGAGTTTGGAGTGAAGAGGGAGGGATATAAACTTAAAGACCGGGCCGGCTGTCGTGATCATTTGAGGTCAAGTCTACATAGCATCATCAGAAACATCTCTTTTAGGACGACGTTTCAAAAGCAGAGCGAATCTGAAAATAACACGCCACGACCAACGAGATAGACACACCGATCTCGATAAGCAAAGCTGCGAAATTCAACATGAACGGGCAGATAAACGGTTTCCACAACTCCTTGATTGATGAAGACTGCTTTTTGTTCACGTCAGAGTCTGTCGGTGAAGGACATCCTGGTATGTATCACAACAGGATTACTTTATATATGTTTTTATTGTCACAAGGTCGCGCGGAAGGTAAACACAATCAGGCATGAGATCGCTCTGCTAGCACGTGCTAATAGCTGCTGATAACTATCTTACTTTTTTGTACATCAATACATGTACAGTGATAGCATTTTATTTTGCTCTAATCGTGTTAAGGACAGGAAATGTGTTATTCTTAAACGTACGCTGACTTGGGTGAAGTGGGAGGCAGCGTTAATTGTCTCTGGCCACGCGCGGCGGAGTCACCGGATTTGAGGCCCAGAGCTAATCTCGTGGATGTAGGCCACGGACGCTTTAAGGGCTTATTTATAATTTTTTCGCTCTTATTTAACACGCATGGTAAACGGAACTAATAGTCACAATATATTGGCTCCTAATAATTCTGTCTACTTCCATTTGAAGGCCGTGCGCGCGCATGGTAGCCATGTTATCGGCGGGCTCGCGGAACGTGTGCATGTGTATTGCGGATTCGCTGCGCGTTTTGTTGTTCTGCCGGTTTGTCCGGTTGCGTGTTTTACACGTCAAGGCGAGCCTCTAACTTGTTCCAGTCTAAGAAATATAAATCGTCATTCGTTACATTACTTTAATTGGTAGTCTTTATTCAGTGGGCTATGAGATCAGCCAATGTTAATGCATGTGCGTGTCTGTTCGTCATTACCGCGTGCTCGTGAACGCGTCGTTAAATGTTTGTCTGTATTTTTGTTCTTTGTATAATCCGCTGTTTTTGACTTTTTTTTGTTTTAAGGTCATCCCTGGGCTGTGACACCCCCACACGTGGTGTAAACTTTCCTTCTTGCTCAAGTGGCGGCACTATTGCGTCAGCGCACCTCTTAGGCCCGAAATATACAATAACTTAAATGAACGCAGACGCCCCCCGGCTAGCCTTTTTAATTTTAAGCGTCACCGTTCATACATTTTAGGTGCGTTACACCGAACGCGGGGTTTAGTGCAGTATATACGTAAAGTTACTACTTTGACCATTGCGACGCGCATCTGTAACTGCGTTTGATGCGGTACATCAAATAAGTACGCAGTATTCATAAAAACGGGTTCGAACATTATCCACATGACACATTTGGATTCGATCAGATTTACAAGCATGCACGTGATTTGTAATTCCGCAATTATAAGGCTACATAAACGGTTGTCAGAGTGGAAAAATGGTAAAGAACTGTAAAAACAGGCATATAGTGCAGTAGATACTAAGAATAACAAATAGGGTAAATTGTAGTTTTTGACAGTAGTCGGTAACTTGTCAATAGTTAATACCTCACAGAACAAAGAAAACACTGGGCATTTTTTTTTTTTTCTCTTTTGTCTAAGGATGTTTGCTACACATACACCTATGTACTTAACATACGGATGAGAAGTTAGTTCTATTTGTGCTCTGTTTTTTTTAGAGGTCACATCACTTTGTTTCCCAAGCTTGTGGTACGTTCACATCAGTTCAGATTTGCCAAAAGTGGCCTTTGTTCCGGTAGTATTTTCCCCTTAGGGTTTTTTGTTTAAGTCTTTAAGGGTCACAAACCATCAAATCTACCAGATACTAGCTGAATCACAACATGACAAACCTTGTTTGTACAAAAGAGATAAGTGAAACAAATGTGAAAATGTAAGACTTTTTGTTTTGTGTAAATCGTTGGGTTTCATCGTAGGTTGGGTACTTAAGTGTTTACTACCTCAAAGCTCACAATAGGTTTTGAACTGTGTTAGCACACGGAGTCATCGAACTTTTAGCAGTAAACTAAAATTTAGATTGCATCAAATATACTGTACGTGTACTAACAGCTGTGAAAGATTTAATCAGCAGTTTGTGAGTTTTTCTGTCAGAGGGTGACAGTCAAAGAATCTTGTAAAGCAAGTTCAGTGACCCCAAATGTTTGGGAAACTGAGGGACGTTACAGTCACAACATCACAAGGGTGCACTTTGTCCAATGAGATCACGTGTTTGTAGTGAGTTGACCAATCATTTGTGTACACTCTTAAAATTAGGTTGTGGACCTTTCCACCATCATGTTTTTGCAGACACCTGTACACGTGGTGTGACCTTTTCCCTCTCACTTCAATGCACTGATGGTGTGGGGGAGGGTTAGCAGCCCCGCTGCAGCTGATTAGCTTGGCTTACATCTGCCCTAAATATATAGATGGTTACTCCAGGGGCTGCAGTGGATTGCTAGTTTGGGTATTCCTGTGTATTGTTTTTAAACAATATCCCATGATTCTTTTAAGCTTAATCATGTCATCGAAGAGCTTTCAGAAGAGCTTTTTTTTTTATTTTTTCATGTGCTGGAGATACACGTTTATTACATTTAAACTTAAAGACATTTTTGAACTTGAAATTTAAAATAATTAGCGAAAACGTTTCCATTGGAGCAAAAATCTTAATTATTCAGTTGCAAAGGAAATATCTTTATCTTTAGCTTGATGTATTAAATTTAACAACAAAAATCTAGGTGAAAATATTACGAAACAATAACCGTGTGTAGTTTGTACTAAAACATTAATGCAAAGAGGGCAGTTATGCAAGTCTTGTCTTGTCATAAAGTTCCTATGATTTTCTTGTATATTAAGAATGTTATAGACATGAGGGCTTTGTTTTATTTTCATATATATATTGCACCATACCTTTTGTATACATTTTGTATTTGCATATATACAAACACACATGCAGGCAAACATAAAATGTATACAAAAGGTATGGTGCAATATTTGATAAATCACATTTTGTTTTGATCTGCATTTGCTACACTAATCCATTTTCATTATCAGCATGGTTTTGCTCAACTTGTCAGTGAATAACGGACAATATTTCCCATGTAGCCCTAATTGTAACAAGTGTAACAAACAATTGTTTACACTTGTGTATGTAACAGTTTTTTGTCAACACGTTCCAAGCTTTCTAAGTTAAGTGTATCCAAAATCCAGTTATGGCCCTGAAGGCGGTTGCATTTTTCTTGATTTTTGTTTAACCTGAGTTCTGTGCTCTAATTGACTGAATAAATAGTTATACTTGTTGTTTCTCTGTTACAGATAAAATTTGTGACCAGATAAGTGATGCTGTGTTGGACGCCCACCTCAAACAGGATCCTGATGCCAAAGTAGCATGTGGTGAGTGTCAAATTATGCTTTTAATGCTGAATTTTTTTCCATTCTTGGATCTTTCTACTGTGTCTTCAAACCCCTATCAATCTGTCCTGGCAGAAACGGTTGCCAAGACTGGAATGATCTTACTAGCTGGTGAGATCACCTCTCGTGCTACTGTAGACTATCAAAAGGTTGTCAGGGACACCATCAAGCACATTGGATACAATGACTCTTCCAAAGGTATAACTGCACTACATTTTAGGGGAAAAAGTGCTACTATGTTGCCATAATACTTGCAGAACTTACTGCATTGCATCTGTGGGTTTAACATGTTGTATTCGCTTCCAGTTTGCTTTAGGGTCGAATTAACATTTTTATTATACTTTTAGGGTTTGACTACAAGACCTGCAATGTGCTTGTGGCTCTTGAGCAGCAGTCACCTGATATTGCTCAGGGGGTTCACCTTGACCGCAGTGAGGAAGATGTCGGAGCTGGAGACCAAGTAAGATTTAGATAATGACTTTCTTTGTTCATATGCTAGGATGTGAATTAATTTATAAGGAGAATCTAGATCTCCTGTTTACTGGATTGAGTGTTTTGCTGTTTAGGGCTTGATGTTCGGTTATGCCACTGATGAGACGGAGGAGTGTATGCCTCTCACTATTGTCCTGGCCCACAAGCTGAATGCTAAAATGGCCGAATTACGCCGCGATGGCACCCTGTCCTGGCTGCGACCTGATTCCAAGACTCAGGTGAGAATGTTGTTTGAACTACATGCACTAAAAAATACACTGTCCTTCAAATGTTTGTGGTCAGTAAGAGAGGGATAAACCTTTTATTTTATTTTTAAATTAGTTGAAATAGTTAATTTTTAGAAAGCTAGAAATTTTTAATTTGTTTTCAAAAAAGGTTGAGCATTGATATGTTTCTTGAGCAGCGTATAAATATACTTAAAATGATTTGTGAAGGATCATGTGACAGTGAAGACTAGAGTAATTATGCTGATAATTAAACTTTTAAAATGTATCCACATAGAGTAACTTTAAAAATGCCATTTTAAAATGTAATCACCTAAATTTAAAAAAATTACCTATTTCACTGTTTATGAACAAATAAATACAGCCTTGGGTAAGTGTTAGAGTAAGTGTTCCAAACCTTTTGAAAGGTAGTGTATTACAACTGTAGGACTGAGATTATAACTGTTCAACTTCTATTACTTTGTTTTCTAGGTGACTGTCCAGTACAGGCAGGACCGTGGAGCCATGATTCCGGTGCGTGTGCACACCATTGTAGTGTCTGTTCAGCATGATGAAGGAGTGTCTCTCGATGAGATGCGTGATGCTCTGAAGGAGAAGGTGGTGAAAGCTGTGGTGCCCAACGTCTACCTGGATGATGACACCGTCTATCACCTGCAGCCCAGTGGACGCTTTGTCATCGGAGGCCCACAGGTTTAAACTACAACAATAAGTGTAGTTTTCTTGGGGTAGTTTTGGGCATGGAACAGCGGGAATAAATTTACTTTTTTTTACATTTAAAAAAATAAACTTGTCTGAAATAATATTTGTGGGAACTGAAGTGTATGTATTATGGGCTTGTATGTATTGTATATTTATGTTTTATGTTTAGCTTTCCCAGATGTGGTGGTTCAAATGGTAAGATTCTCAATTTCATGCTGTTTTTACAGGGAGATGCTGGTTTGACTGGCCGTAAAATTATTGTGGACACTTACGGAGGCTGGGGCGCTCATGGAGGTGGAGCTTTCTCTGGGAAGGATTACACTAAAGTTGACCGTTCAGCTGCCTATGCGGCACGATGGGTGGCCAAGTCTCTGGTTAAGGCTGATCTCTGCAAGCGTGTCCTGGTCCAGGTGAATATTGGTAGTTTTAGAATATTTAGAATATTTTCACCATGCAATAGCAAAGGGTTAAGAATCCTTTTCACAAAATACCCCTTTCCTCAGGTGTCTTACGCCATTGGAGTGGCCCACCCCTTGTCTATATCCATCTTCCACTATGGAACATCCCAGAGGAGTGAGAAGGAGCTGCTGGAGATTGTGAAGAAGAACTTTGACCTCCGCCCAGGTGTCATTGTCAGGTAAAGTGTGCTCCTCAGGGGTGGCCCAATCGCCACCTCTCGGTTTGATGGTTTCCCAGGCATGTTTTGCTCCTGCATTTCCTGAGTTTGTTTTTTTTTTTTTTTTGGCACCGTTAATGTTAGAGAGGCTGATTGAGTTAATTGAACGTCCTTCTTTATGCATGGCAATTGTCTTACTCTGTCTCCTGTACAATTCCAGAGAGCTGGACCTGAAGAAGCCCATCTACCAGCGCACCGCCGCCTATGGCCACTTTGGCCGCGAGTCCTTTCCCTGGGAAGTTCCCAAAAAGCTCAAATGCTAAATCTGTAACCCCCCCTCCTTTCCTTGGGCGGTAGGTGTACATTACAGAGAAACCTACTCGACCTGTTGGAGGGGGGAGATGTTCCAAAATCCCTCACTCCTAACCTCACACCCGCTCCCAAAGGTAATTTCCCTCCAATGGTGTTCTCCCCGTACAGCTCTACCTTCAACCCTGTTCTTTGCTTGTATTGTTTGCGAAATATGTGGATGGTGACTGTTGGTGTTTGTTCTTTTTATTTTTTATTTTTTTCTATTTTCTTTATGCACCCTCTTCTCCCCCATCTCTCTTTGGCCTTTCCTTCCTTACCTACTTGCTTGAAAGATCAAGTGACGGCACAAATGGGGGTCAAAGGTTGTTCTGTGATGCTATGCATTGCTGGCTGAAGCACTAACCCCTCAACTTTTTTGTTTTACCAACTAAAGGAACCAATGCTTAACCATTTTCCAGGTCCACCACTTTAAGCGTACCATTGCAAATGGGATCAAAAACCCCTCATGAAATGTCGAAAACTTGTATTTAGTTGGATTCAACAAGAATGTGTTTGTTACATAGTGCAGGGATTGGATTGCAAAATTTTAAGAGACTTTTTACATGTGCATGCTTTTGCCACTGTTCTGTCCCGGTCACCGCAGGCTGCGTTTTATTTCTGACGTGTTACAGAGAAGTCAGAAGCTGCTACCAACTGTGGTGGTTCTGCGGGACCAGTGACACAACCGTTCCCCTTTGGTCTCTAGTGATTCCAGATGAGACGTCCTGGTAGCTGTTATGTGGTGTTCTACTAGACCATGGCGGAGGCAAAGCACTCCCTCTCTGTGCACGGCGACAGCGGGCGTAGCTACAGAGAAGCCCTGCTCCCTTGCCGGCACAGAGAGGCTGTCTCCGCCTCTTGAATCGCTCCATACTTGAAAACTCAACCTAATATTTGCTTGGTGATCCCCTTGAGCCTTGGTGTTGGTACAGAAAAGCCTGGGATCTCAAGGTGTGACTGCCTTTATTACGTTTTGTATTTGAAAGGAATAATTTTAAAAGACAACGAATACTTGTTTTCATTTGCTTGAACACCGTAGTGGTGGTGTATGTCCCCTGCGCCAGCTCTGTGGCCTTCCCTTGGTGTCCTACAGAAAGCTTTGGGCTTTTGCCACAGGCTGGTGCTGGTAGCTGTGACCATTGTTACTTTTTTACACGAGTGAAGGCAGGTAGATGAGTCTGTCCATACGCACACGTTTTACGTTCAGGGCTCCCGCAGACAGAAGCGAGTCTGGTCGGTGTTGTACAGAGAAACCGGCTTCGTTTACATGCTCTCTCTGTTGGGTGCGTTGGGTTGCGGTCTTTTAATATATAATGCTCATCTTCTGTTTTAATTTCGTACAATATATTTTGTTTTAATTCCAGAGATTGGTGCATCAGACTGGTTACTGAAAGAGTAGAAGTGCCTTTTTTTATGGTTTCTTTTCCTTTGTCACACCTCCTCTTCCTCTTCTCACCTTCCCCCTTTGTTCACCTGCTCTCCTTTCACCCGAGTTTCCTCATGTGATGCGTGTGAATCCACAGCGAACTCCTGAATTCCCTTCCTTTCAATGCTCCGTGATGGTTCTGTCCCTTATATCAGTAAAATGAATAAAAAAAATTCTAACCCTTAAGTTGTTTTATGGTATTTCACCTTTTCTGTTAAATTCATTGTGGGGTTTTTTTTTTCCTCTCCATCCGTGAAACATTTACAGCCCTTTCTGTGGTTGAGGTACAAAAGCTGGTCTTCAATGTACGGTATGAATCGTTTTACAGGTGCTTTTAACCTTTAGATGCTTGGAACTCCAGAAAATGTTATACATATGAATATATGTTTATATTCTTCATGGCTGCATTTGATCAAAAATACAGTAATCCTGTGAAATACTATAATATAAAATAGCTTGTATTCAAACATTTCTAATATAAATTTTTATTCCTGTGATGATAAAGGTAAAATTTCAGCATTATTACTCAGTCTTCAGTGTCGCATGATTCTTCAGAAATCGTTCTACTTTATGCATTCTAATACTAATGCTTTAATCAGTGTTGAAAACCTTTTTTAAAGCTATTTATTTTTTCCAGGATTCCTGGTATAGAAAATCTATACCATTTACTTCTTGCTGACTAAAAGATCTTACTCAAAATGGAGAAATATACTAACCTCAAACTTTCAAACAATGGCAATCATGAAGATGGGTCAAGGAAATTTATGAAGCACATTAGTATAGGTTTCTGTAAGTCCATATGTGGTCTTAACTCAAAGGTCACATGGCTTAAAAATAGCATTTTACTGGATACATGGGGGGCTTTACTACATTTTCAATCAATATTCTGATAGGTATTTTTTCAGCTCCTTTTTCAGGAATACAAAATCTATTTTAGAGCTAAATATCTATTTAGCTGTGTGTTTAGTCTCTGGTTCTAGAATCGATTCCACAGTTTTTATTTTTTCGATTTGAAGGAACCTAATCTCGTCATGACTGTAGGATATAAAGAACTCGTTCATTAAAACTAAATCTAAACTAATTACTTTTAGCAAGCTTGAGGGAGGTGAATGGAAATTTAAAATATAAAAATTAAAATCCTAAAACTCTCAGGGGCATGAGGGAGGTGAGGCTGCATCCTCAAATTTAGATCTCGGTACTCATTTTTTTTTTTTTTTTTGTTTTTTCCCCCATAAATTTAAATGTCTGCAGCCATTATAGGAAACGGCCTTACATTTGACAGACATCAATGGGTAAGCTTTGTTGAACTGAAAAGGGCTCTGAATGAGGATTTGATTCACCTTGATGGGATAAATTCTCAGCCCTGCTGTAGTGAATCCAATGCATTTTTGTAAGATCCATAAATATTAATATAACTGATTCATCCGAAAGAAGAAAGTCACAAATCTAGAATGTTTCAAAGGTGAGTAAAAACAGCCTTATTTTCATTTTTGGTTGAACTAACCCTTAAAGGCAAATTTGAAAAGGCACATTTGCATTGACATACCACAAAACTAGTTATTCTACATCGTTCCTTAAATATCACAGAGTCATACAAATGTACAAACCTCTGACAGAAAAGCCTGAGTAATTTTCAAATACACATTAATGATTGCATTAAGGATGGTGTCAGTTAGGTTCAGGTATGGAAAGCACAATTTGACAGCTTTTGCTAAGGGCAAAATACCATAGGGTGTTTACAGGCAAGCCGTTTGTCTTCTAACCTAAGAAAGCTTGAAGTTGAAAACCGTTTTATTCAATCAAACAAATGTGTAACAGTAATGGAATAAAGTGGTAAGTATAATGATGATTTCATAAGATGGTTGAGTCCGTATGTATTTGCACAAAAAGAACAATGCTACATGAGATATTCAAGATTTAAAAGTGGTGTTTAATTTATAGTTTTGTTTTTACTGGTGACTTTCACATTAAGGGTCAGTGGAGTCTAATAGTGTAGGACCAATAACTATAGTCACTACAATATTTGAACCAAAACTATGGCTACTACTGAAAATACTTGCATAATACAGAACATCCTGTGATTAAAAAGTGTGCACTTTAGTTGTATATAAATGTACATTACTGATCCAATGTTTATGCACCCCCAATATTGTAAATGAATTTTACAGTTATGTTTTGTGCAAACCCCTGAAAAGACTAACTAGATCAATGATGTTGCTTAAGAAACAATATTTATTTTTGTTAAAATAACAACTGCCCCAGAAAACTTTTTTATTTTATCTTATTTGCTGAAGAGATTATCCAAATGTTAGCCTCAATTTCAACTTGAAAAGTAAATATAACCATGAAAATCCAGATGCTGTTGAAACTTGTACAAATAACCTTTGACTCTGTTGGAAGAAAACACAAAAACAGGTATAATACTCAAACCAAAAAAGTCAATACATACTGCATTTTTGTGTTCAAATGGTAATGTTAACCTTGAAGTCCATTTACATTTATTATGATAAGGCTGAACATATATGAAAGAGGCGGATACGGTTTAGAAAACTTGAATACACTAGGTGTAATGACTCAAAGAAGAAACAGTAATTTATCCCATGGTCAGAATTATGTTCGGTAAATAAAATAATTTATCAGTTTGAACTATTGATTGACATTTACCATGCAACAGCTTAAACAGTTTATTCCCACACGTTCTTCTGACAGAAGGAGACTGACTGTAAGAGTAAGGAAAAAAATGCATACATGTGAATATATTTTCACATACAACATCCCGAATATAACGTATTATGTATAATGTAAATTTATACATAAGGCTTTCTGGTTTATTTACCCCACATTCGACAGCAGTCTGGAGGTTTCTGCAGCTGTAGATTGGTCCGAGACTACAGGGGTCAGCAGCAATGATAGGCTCCTTCTCACTAGAAACACACAAATTTGCCTTCTATAGGGTCCAGAAAACAGAAAAAAAAACATTACAATGTATCATTTCAAACTATTCAAGGAATAGTTCACCTAAAAGTGAAAATTACCCTTTGATTTACTACTTGCATTCATTGTGTGACTTTCTTCCACAATCTTAATCCTCAAATATTTCTCTTTACATATCCTAGTTTAATACTTCCAATGTGGAAATTGTGACTAATGTTTTGCTCTCTCTTTTGCGCCCGTGTGTCTGTCACTTTTCACTGGAACTTACGCTATGCCTACGACCTACAAACACACTTAACTTCAGAGCCCCCCGAGCCAGGTGTAGTACTTTTTTTGTGATGGATGGATGTACTTTTATGAGCTTCAAAATCTCAGTCAACATTATGAAGCTTGTCAGAGTCAGGACATTTTTAAATATAACTTATATTCATCTCAAAGAAAACATAGACAGTTTCAACGACAACAACATAAATGTTACTGCGCATGCATGCTTTTGTGGCTTTTGTGGCCTAACTTAACTTCCGGTAGACTTCCAAATTGAATCCTTCTATATTCTTCTTGAGTAGATAATTAACAACAGAAAATGTTCACTGCGTAAATTACACGGATTTATTAAAAATGCAGACTCATTCTTTGCCAGCAAGGAGGTGCTTTAAGCACGAGAAACGAGAGGTTTCAAAGGTAGCGGCTGTAGGCCTTAAAGCAGCTCTGGGGCCTCATTTATAAAACTTTCTTACGCACTGATTTGATCTTAGAGTGTTCGTACGATCAAATCCACGTCAAAGTACAGATTTATAAAAAACGTCTTTGACGTGGAAAGTACTTATCTCCAGCTTGCCGTACGACCGTTTCCTTGTGGTAATGCCTGGTATTGCAGATAGTTCAACGCACGGCCAAGGAATTTCAGATAAAAAAGACAATCTTGCCTCTTTCGCTGAAATATTATTACGATTTGGCTGATATTAGCATAAGCACCCTTCCGATACTTTAAACCTAATTGTAATGTTTTATCTTCATGTTCATCAATTACAGAATTACAATCAAATCAATAGGCTACAGTTGATTCATACTATGGTACGATTGTCATACATTTAATTCCACACGTGTAAATTATTTTGTAGGCTATAAAAACTGTCGTGGTGGGTTGGGTTTTAGTTGGAGACATGGCGGCATTGGTCTTGTTATAGAATATTGCCAACCGTGCAATACGGAGAGAAAGAGTTTTTCGTGACCGCGCAGACTTTTGGGCACATGATGACACATGGCTGATAAGCAGGTACCGCTTGCCGAGAAGGGCTTTGTTAGAGCTTTGTGCTCAAATGGGTCCTTATCTACAGAGACGCACCCGACGCAACCAGGCCATACCCGTTCAGGTGGAGGTTTTGTCTGTTCTTGGAAAGAGAAATTAGAGACAGGTCGGGACCATCCCAATCAACATTTAGCAGAATATTGCCTGATGTTCTTTGCGGAATGATTGGCCTATGTCCGCAAATAATTTGATTCCCATATAGGGCCCAGGAACAGCGAGAAGTGAGGCAGGATTTCCTGCGTAAAACAGGGTTCCCAAACGTACTCCACATGTGAACGAGTACATGTGTATATCAACAGGAAAAACTTCCACTCCATAAATGTGCAGCGGGCAGAGACGGCTGGCTTCTCGGTAAACCCTTATTTTTTTCAGGGAGCATACAGTAAAATTAATAATTTCTACGACAACAGGAGACAGAGGTTATCCTTTAAAGACATGGCTGCTCACCCCGATTGCGCACACGAAGACAGACGAGGAGGCCCACTTCAACACTGTACATGCCCGTGCGCGGTCGTTAGTGGAGCGCAGCATAGGCATGCTGAAGGGAAGGTGGCGATGTTTGGATGCATCAGGAGGGAGACTGTTATATGACCCCGAAAAGGTTTGCCAGATAATCCTAGCCTGCTGTGTACTACACAACATGTGTTTAAACCATGGCATAGAACTACTAGAAGAGGAAATGCGCATGGACGAAGATGACCACCCTCCCCTCCCTGCTGACCGTAACGCGCACATTACTGCGCTGAGAAGACGGGAAGTGATTCACCAATTATACCAACAGGTAAATAATTTTGCTGAGAATAAACACAAGTTCACATTTTAGGTTTTTATTTAAGCAATTTGTTCAAAGGACCCGCATTTGCGGACAAAGTTTGATTCATTTCAACCAGAGCATGCCGGACTTGCCAAAGCTCGGTAACCACCTCACTAACAGACCGGTTTAAATCCCTTTGTGTCTGTAGGACTGCGTCAGATAAAACTCTACCACGGGTGGAAGAGGAAGTTGAGGGTCGAAGACGCGCACGATGGGATAGGGATGAAGCGGCTGGTGGTCGCAGAGGTCTTGAGTGTGATGAAGATGCGGTCTCTGGTGCGGATATTGCAGGTGCAGCTGCTGTTAGTGAGGCAGTCCGACTGCAATGTCCAGCTCGTCTCTGTTATGATTAAATGGTTATTTATTCAGACGAAAGGTCTTTACAATGTTTGAAGATTCATTATTCAATTAAGACACTTCATTTGAACCAAACGCATACCTTCTAGAAACTTTCTTCAGACAAAAGGTCGGTGTCGCCCTTCTCATATATTCCCTTTACGGCCCCCTCTCCAATGATTGCGCATATTCTCTCATCCTCATATTTTCTTCACCTCTGGCAGGGTCCTTTGTTTTCCCCCAACCTTATTTACAGCCTGGGTAACCGCAGGCCACATATTTTGACTTGGTAGTGACGCCACCAGACAAACTTCCAAATAACACCTTTCCCCGCATCTGTAGCTCCATCAACAAAAAGTCAATTTCAGCCTCCCTATAATTTGCTTTCTTGCGCTCCTTTTTACTTGCCATTGTAACAGAGTTTTAGCTTTAGGAATGAGCTCATTTCATATGTTAATTAAGCAGGGGCGTTTCGACGGCGGAACAATCAGCTGCACACAATTCCACTGTCATTTGTGATTTATAACCGAATGACTGGCGTACGCATGGATTTCGTGCGTACGTTCGTTTTTTCTGAATCGCTCTTACGATCAAATCAGAAAAGTTCTTAGATAAAATCAAGGATGGTTTCTACGCAAGTCTTTATAAATGAGGCACCAGAACTTACAAATGCTGCCTTATATGCACGATGAAATGAAAATGACATTTTCAAAAGACAGTCTTTCTTCAGAAATACAGTGATATAAAAACATCAACGCCTTGGTTTGATTTTTAAACGTGCATTAAGTGCTCGTGTTTATTCAATGAAGCCTTCTGGAAAATCTGTCGGTTTTTATATCATGGCAGGTCACCACAAATAAATAATTTAACAAATAAATGTTTGGGAAACACATCCCACAGCACAATAACCTGAGACCAACTTCATTACTCATTATTAGCTGCAGACAGACCGGAATTAACTTAGGTGCAGGCGCATGTACCCGATGAAACTGTCTATATTGGAGCGTGAGTTAATCATGGGATAATTTTCATTTCGGGTAAACTATTCCTTTAAGCACATTAATTTACCGATGAAGTGTAACACCCTTATGGAAATATAATAATATTTCGTAATTACAGTTTTTCACTTTTGGTGCATTTCTCAGATCAAAAATGAAAATTTCAGAACTACTTGTTCAACCTCCACATCCTCTTGTTCACTACATAAAAGCAGTTTCTCATTCTTTGAAACAAGTTGTGATTGCTTTGTACTTTCATGCAACTGATTATATACGTTTGTCTGTGGTTTCTTACATTATTTGTAGCTAATATCATGTTGCTCAAAATCTATTATATATTTCTATAATCTTACCCTTCAAAAAAAAAAAAAAAGAAAAATCTAGAAGTTTCTACCTTACAAATGTCCAGCGCCCCCTGCTGTTTGCTCAGAAATACACTGAGCTGGTTCCCATGACGCTGCAAAAAAGTCTCACACTAGATAAAATAAAGAAATTATAATAAACTTATAATTTAATAATAAACTTAAAATGTAATAATAAACTTAAAATTTATATAATAAACTTTATAAACAAATTAAGTGCATTTAAAAATATCAGGGACTAAAAGGTGCAGACTGATGTCTAACCTTTGGCATGGCACTGGGGTGCAGCTGGCAGATTTTGTTCAGGAATGAAGCAGCCTGGAGCTCGGTGGCATTGGAGCCCAGATGCATATGAGTCAAAACTGCCAATGTAAGGCAGGAATCACAATCAGAAAGCACCTCAGCCGCTGTTAAATAAAGAGAAAGATATGAAGAAACAGATTGGGAGGTATGTTTGTTCACAGAGACAAAACTAAATTATAACGGGAATAAAAATAGCCGTCAAAGATTGTACTGTAACCGTTGATGGGATGTTCCCGTATTTCACAAAAACGAAGCAGAGTGCATATGAAGTTAGGTGAAGTGTTGTTCAGTAGCATGTCAACCAACAGTTGGACATATTTTTCAACCATCTTATTGCACTGTGGCTGAACCAGAGGAGGAAACTCTCTGCACAAACTCTCCAGCAAGACGGTTATTATGCTCTGTAAAGTACAAAAAATTGCAAAACACAGCAAGTCACGTTTTTTTTTTTTTTTTTAATTAAATATGACATGTTTAGGACTAATAAAATAAATTTTATTGGAGTGTTGAGTGATACATTTTGAGTTAAAGTATTGTAAAACATGGCCATGACTTACTGATCATAAACTATAGACCACTTTATAGTCATTGCTACAAACTTGGCTGTCATGTACAGTATATTAATTTATTTGTAATCTCACATTCGTCATGATTAAGTTGCCAATTTAAATATGTAAGCTTTCAATGTAAAAGCAAAATAAAATTTTAAATTAAGTGTACTTCAAAGTATGACAGAAGGCTGTAAAAATAATTATTTAAAATGTAAAACCTGGTTTATCACAAAATGCACCTTTCAAATGTGTACTTAAGTGTGTTAAGAAACTATAAGTGCACTTAACTTGCCTTTATTAGTTTATTAAAGATTTATGAGTACTACATTATCTTTTAAAAGGATAAAAAACATTTAAGGACTACAAGTGCACATTCAAGCAGACTTCTTTTCTGAACTCAGCTCATGTTATTTTTCACCTGAGTTCTCTCTCTGGGAAACAGATACCCAAGTGTGCTCACAATGTACGTGCAAATCGAGCACTGAATGAATGTCTCCATCTGTATTAGAGAGCAGAGAAAGCTAGTCAGCTGTGCATAACATGCAAACAATAACTTCTGAATCACTTCCTTAAATGTTACCTTCATAGCTGGCACTGGAGCAGTTTTTGACATGTGATTAAACAACAGATCTCTAATCTTGGCACTGTCACATCCTCCACACATTCCAAGAAATGTACAGATGTCACTGGGTTGCTTTAGTGAAGATTGAAGGGATAATCCGTAAAATATACAGCAGTGGATCTCAACCAAATAAATAATGAAATAATGCAATGCTCAGTAGATCAAATCCATGTTTTAATATACCATACCATAATGCTTGTAATGAAGGTAATGGCCAAAGGAAGCACCTTTTGCACCTCAGTGTTGCAGATTTGAGTGATTTGGACAGGCAACTTATCACACACTTTCTCAAGAGAGGCAGCTAATTTGGCCTAAAAAATTAGATTTTTGTTTGCATTGACATCATATAACAAAATTAATTTACAGTGACATGTTCTTAAGTAGGAATGCTGTTAGATACATATATCAAACTTTCAAAGGTTGCATTTATTTTAAATAAAGTTTAAAAAAAGCAATTTTCATACAAAACATTCCTAAAAACTATAAAATTAATAATTTATACAGATTCTAGTTTATTACGTAATATAGTTGTCCCTGATCTCATAAAAAATAGTGTATAAAAATATGCCAAATAAAACCAGAAAAAATTAACTTTGGCATGCATATAATACGCACATATTTGCCATGCATATAATCACTTTTATATCATATAATCAATTTTAATTTGCATATGATTCACAGTTTTCGCATTTGATTCACATCTACCCCACAACCCTATGCTTATGCACAAGTAAAGTTTTGTGTATAAACTGTATGCCAAATTGAAACAAACTCAAGCAAAGCCAGACCCTTCTCTAACTCTTATGCACTTTTATGAGATTGGGATGGAAATGTGATTAACTACATTACTGTTCCTCAACTAGGAAGTGAATGATTTCAGTTCAAACATGCTGAAAAAAAATACTACTTAAATTGCCCAAAAAAATTGCCCTAAAATTTTACATCTTTAGGCCATGACAACACAACCTTAAAAATGTCAAGGACGACTTAAGTTTAAGAATTATAGTTAAAATTTATATTTTTAATGAAAAGTTAGTTATTTTCAGTCAACATTATTCCAATTCCAATAAATAAGATAAAGCATCATGTTTAGTCATTTTACAGTGTATTGCACATAAATCTCATCGTATGTATGGTAGATGACTGTGAAGTATCTGTGGTTGGTAAACTGGGCAGTTCAAAAACACACTAGATTCATCAAGATTATGAGTGAGAAATTCAAAAAGTGACACCATGATATCTTCCTCAAGACATGCAGAAATCTGAGATAAAAGAAGTTGTGGACATAGACTCTGTCTTCCTCAAGAGCTTTGGTGGTGATTGTAAATTCATTAATGAATGCTTGTTTTAAGTGCATTGTTAAAAACCAACACCTACATTTCAGTCTGCTTCACTAAAGCGTTTTGGGTGTATGACAATACAGGATGAAGTGCTTTATAAATGCTTCATTTATTAATTCATACTAGAAGCTTCCTTACAGGTGTGTTGAGGCAAGTTAGAGCTAACCTCTGCAAGACACTGATTTTGGACAGCCCTGCACTAGTTAATAGGTACAAACACTGTTGTCATGGGATCATGGAATCATGCAATATTGTTCTATATACCGTGTGTGTGAGAGAGAGATCATACCTGAAAGTCCCCATTGGAAAAGAGATCCTTCAGAAGCTCAAAAACCTGAGTGCAGTCCTGACACATGTCACCTGTCTACAGAATAAAATATGTGTAAGTTCTGTCTTATCAAAAGTTTAATCTTAAAGGTGTGGAAATAAAGAGAAGTGAAACTTGTGGTACTCATAAAAAGTTTGCGGATGGGGTATTTCAGGTGCTGTGTGAAGGGTTTTGAGGATATGAAAATGACAACTTTTTTTTTAACAATCTACTGCATTGGTCTAGAAATAAGAATACGTCTGCATTTGCAATATGTGTAAATTACATTTTAGCATTACCATACTGCTTAGACAGAAGTTCATGTTTAAGAAACAAAACTAAAGCAAATGACTCCATTCGAGCTGGTTTGAAATGCAGCATTTAACATTCCTAAAACTCACCACATTATCATCCGCACCCATCAGGACATTTGTCAGACCAACAGATCGTGTTTTGACTGTTAAAAATAAAATCACGTTTTCAAGTAATTGACAGAATTTGCATGAAAGATGAAACGAAAAGTGGTGGAAAAGAAAAACAAAGGTTGTCTGCAAATTATTGACAATTACTTATTGTCTGGTTGCATTAAACAACTTTTTTAATATAGCAATAATATGTGCTTACATGTCACAAAACATAGTTATTCAGCACCAAAGTATCACTTTACATTATACTAAATATATATTATGTATGCTAAATATATTGTATGAACTAAATTTCCTGAAAAGGAAATCACGAAAAGCACTACACAAATAAAGTTTAATCTAAAAACCTAAAAAAACTATATAATAGATAAATATTCCCACATCTTATAACATTTCATTTACCTGAGCCCAAAAGGGCAGTAAAAAAGAGAAATTCCAGTCTAAAGGCAGTCATGTCTTCAATCACTGAAGGTTGCAGAACCAATGCAAAATCCTCTAATTTGCCCCTTTATATAGCGACAGGAAGGTTCAGCACAAAGGGGAACTACCCTTTATATATTTAGCCCCAAAAGTACATGCCAGGCATGATAACATAGAGCCTTCAGTCTGCAAAAGAGAAAGATGTAGGCCTACTGAACAAATAATGTTGCTTAATCACATATTTGACCAATAAATCCGATATTTGTCATGTTTCCAGATTTGTAAGTCTTTCACAGGCATGTAGCTCCAGTGTAAAAAAAACTAACAAAAAACGTATAGTCAGGTTAAAAATTCATTAATTGCAGACAATTAAATCTTAAACTAGTTCTGATGGAATCGAGTCATTAATAGTGACCTGGGTCTGTCTCTTTTGACCTGGGAATCTAAATAGCAACCACCCATAGATAGCTAACAATTGTACAACTACACATTAAAACTATACCTTAGAAATCAATAAATCAGTCATTCATCTTTATTGATATAGTGCTTTTAAGAACACCAATTGTGTCAAAGCACTAAACAGTATATAAAATTGGAGAATATAGTGTCAATAAAGTATAATTATAATTAAGATTAAACACTCAATTTCCAGTTACAGGCATTTCATTATTGAATGGAGATACAGCGTTGTCTACATTGGGTCTAAATAGAATCTTTGCAATCAAATTAACTATAATTGCTAGAAATTAAGTGTACCCAACTAGGCAAGCCAGAGACGGAAAAATCTGTGAAAAAAATGGAGGAAAAATCCTTCAGAGAAACCAGGCTCAATTGCCAACTCCCTGAAAAATGAATAAGGGACACATCGCTGGCAGGGCCGGCTGACCAGATTGCCTTCAACCTTCCCAGCATGGTGAATTTTTTTTGTGTGTGAAAGGATTTTTTAACTTTTTTACTTGAACCTGATTTAAGTAGCTCTACATATAATATTTTTTCCATAGCACATAGGGGTGGGCGATATGGATAAAATATAATATCAAGATTTTTTCTGGGGAAATCACAATTTTAATTACAATTCTTTTTCAAGTTGGTTTTTTAAGACTATTTTGCAAATTACATAGGTAGGGGTGGGCAATATGGCAAAAATATAATATTACAAATTTTTTCAAAAATATGATTTTATCATGATTCTTTGTCATTGATTTTACTTTTTTGCAAGTTGCCTGAGCAGTACAGACAAACTAATTTGACTTTTTTTTATAAAAACAAAGCCTAAAAACAAAAAGAAAATGAGCAAAGATAAAAATAGTTGTCATTTTATCTTTGTTATTCGAATAGATACACACTACAAATAAACAGTGCTTTTATTTTTTAGGAAGAAAGCAGTATTAAATAAACAAACATGAAAGGTGACACATTATATTCTTCTACACTACATCCATCATTTACTTACTCTCAGGTCATTTTTATCTGAATGAGTTTCTTTTTTTCTGTTGAACATTGTATTAAATTAAATGAGAACCAGCTACTGTTTGATTACTCAAAATATCTTATTTTGTGTTTAGCACAAGAAAGAAATTAATACAGGTTTGGGACAACAGGTAAGTAAGTAAATAATGACACAATTATAATTTTTGAGTGAACTATCCCTTTAATGGCAAGCAGTGGCATGTTTTGTTCTGACCTTTTAGGAGCTGCACGCAACTAATATACTGGCACATTTTTCTCGTGATTGTTTACTTTCACTTTAGACACAAGCAATTGTGTTTAAAACTGTGTGTTTTTGACAGTATTATCACAATCACATGTGATAAATATCTTAGTTCAGTAATAAGGCGCTGTTTGTTTTTGATTCTCACGGTAATATGGGACAAAGTGCATCCCTTTTCAGCTCAATACCGGACACATACTTTTGTTACTAAATACGGGACATTTCTGTTTTTCAAGGGACGGTTGGCAACCCTAGTTGGAGGGCCAGTTCTCCTCTGTCCAGATGAAACCAGCACTTAATTTCCAGTTAAATTTCAAATGCAACCATGTCAGACTGTGACAACTAAAAGTCCAAAGACCACATCTTCAGGCCATGACAACACAACCTTAAAAATAAAAAGAACAACTTAAGTTTAAGAATTATATTTAAAATTTATATTTTTAATGAGAAGTCAGTTCTTTTTGGTAGTCAACATTATTGCAATGCTAATTAATAAGATAAAAACATCATGTTTAGTCACTGTACAGTGTATTGCACATAAATCTTATTGTAGGTATGGTAGGTGACTGTGAAGGACCATATGGTTGGTAAAGTTACGAAACACACACCAGATTCATCAGGATTATGAGTGAGAAGTTCAAAAAGTGACATTGTGAAATCTTCTTTAAGACATGCTGAAAATCTGAGATGAAAAAAAAAAAGTTAATCATATTTAGACTCTGCCTTTCTCAAGAGCTTTGGTGGTGATTGTAAATTCATTAATGAATGCTGATTTTATAGCATTTTACCTGCTTCCATGCAGGTGTGTTGAGGCAAGAGCTAAACTCTGCAGGACACCGACCTTCCAGGGCAGAGTTTGAACAAACACTGTTGTCATGGGATCATGGAATCATGCAATATTGTTCAATATGCCATGTGCGTGTGTGAGTGAGAGAGAGAGACCATACCTGAAAGTCCCCATAGGAAAAGAGCTCCTTCAGAAGCTCAAAAATCAGGAGTGCAGTCCTGTCTCATGTCACCTGTCTACAGAATAAAGTATATTATAGAATAGCCTAGTTTCCTTGTTTATTTTGTCTTATCAATCGTTTAATCTTAAAGGTGTGGAAATAAAGAGAAGTGAAACTTGTGGTAATCTTAAAAGTATGCAGATGGGGTATTTCGAGTGCTGTGTGAAGGGCTTTGAGGATATGAAAATGAAAGCTTTTGTTTTCTTTAACAATTTACTGAATCTGTCTAGAAACAAGAATAAGTCTGCATTTGCAATATGTGTAAATGACATTTTAGCATTACCATTCTGCCTAGCCAGAAGGTCATTTTTAAGAAACAAAAATAAAGCAAATGACATTCCAGCTAGTGTGAAATGCAGACTTGCAGGATCATAAACAATACACATTTAACATGTCTAAAACTTACCGCATTGTAATCCACACCCATCAGGATATTTGTCATACCAGTTGTACCAACAGACCATGTTTTGACTGTTAAAAATAAAATCAAGTTTTCAAGAAACTGACAGAACTTTTATTTAAAAGATTAATAAAAGTGGTGGAAAAGAAAAACGAAGGTTGTCTGCAAAATAAATTACAACATGAGAGTATACCTTAGAAATTGTGTATAGATTTAAAATGCAAACTAATTTACACTCATTTTAAAGCAGAGTATCACTTTACATTATGCTAAACATATATTATATAAACTAAATGTATTGTATGAACTTAATTTCCTGAAAAGTTTGCATCATGAAAAGTACTACACAAATAAGTGTTAAGAAAACAATTCCCTACCAACCCACAGTTTAATAATAATCAGCCCCTTTACTACATTTCCTGCTTTCTCTTTTAGAAATTAAGGATGCTGGCCCAGACGCAGATCTCCAGCCAACCCAGTTCCTCCGCCACTACTCTTATTCAGACTTCCCCACCGCACCACCATTTCTGCATTTGATGTTGAGAGCATAGGTCACAATTTAGATGTCCTTTTAAGATGGAAAAATGCAGTTCTACAGATGCTAGAGACATGGCTTTTAAAAGATTGCTATCAAAAGGCACACCAAGGTTCCTAACTAAACTACCTCACATTTCCTTGGCAACTACTAACAACACCCTAGTAACAAAAATCTTGCACAAGCACAACATGTTCTTGCAAAGCAAAATAACTTTTAACAAAACAGCTTTTGTAATAAAGTGAATATGCAACCAACAGAAAAAACTGAAAATACTTACTCTCTTCCGCATGGCTGATGATTCAGAGTGAACAATTCATGTTTAATTTACTGTACATAAAGTACATAAATTACTCCCATTATAACAACAATGAGATGGTCTTAGGTAGTAACATATTGTTACAGATTTCATTATACTCATTTTAATATTACATTAAGCATTACATTTAGCATATATATTTCAACAAAGATACTCACAAAACTAAATATTTTAATACAAATTTTGGTAACCAAACGTATGCATTAACTTAAAAAATAGAATTCGATGGCTCCCATCAACAGTTTGATTAATTCTCTGAGTACAGCCTTCTTCTGTGTTCAATAGAAGAAAGAAACATGCAGATTCAGAACAAAAGTCATGCTGCTTAATGTTTGTGAAAACTGTTATACTTTCAAGATTATTTAATGAATGGAAAGTTTAAAAGAACAACATTTATTTTATTTATTTTATTTAACATGTCTTTCCTGTAACTTTAGATCAATTCATTGCTTCCTTGCAGAAAACAAGTCAGATTACAAATTTTTCCCTAAATGGATGGATAAAATCTTACTGACCTTAAACTTTTGAATGCTGATTCTACATATCAATAATGCATTTCTCTATTTCAAATGTACTAACTCTCAATGCCTCAGACTCCTGAAGGGAACTAATTTGACCAGCAGGGGGAATATTAGGCTCATTTATATGCTCCAGTCTTTCTAAAGAAACATGCAAGTTTGAAATTAAAACCTTTAAGAAAGTTACAGCACATCGCCACCTAGTGGATTATTAGTATCTTAATTTCAGTCCTTAGTCCTCTGCAGGATGTTGATGATAAGATTCTAAGAGTATTTTGGTAAATTAAGGAGTGAATAAAAAGTTGTTAAAATTGTAATTTGTTATTTATTTTTATTATTACCTTTTTAGTTAACTTTAGATCCAGCTGCAATTACTTGATTTGAATTCAATTCATAATGTTATTTGGAAGGTATGTACTAATAAATAGTAGTACAAATAAATATTATAAATAAAAAATATTTAGATTAACACAAACATCTAAAGTTGGCCATCTTATTATTAAATAATTATTTATTATTATTATTATTACATAATCTAAAATAATCAGAATGTTTTTTTTGGGATTGGGAGTAGGTACAAGGTGTCTCACTTTATCATATTAAACCAAAGTAGGCCAGCAAAATTTAGCCACCTTACAAGAAAAACAATTTTTTGTGACTGCAACAACAATCAAATACATGTGCTAATGGAAATCTTTTTGTATTTTAAGTTACAAATGTGAATGTCAAAATCCATAGCAAATTGGATAATGTCATAAGTTTTCATGATGAGGAAGTCCTTTTTTCTGGTCTGATCACAATCACGTCATATTGCATTAGCCAAAAGTCTTGTAGAATTTAAAGAAATAGTGTCCCATTAATTAAGGTTTTCATTATGATCTAAAAGTAATTAAAACAGAATTTTAAAAAAATCTTAAAAAGCCCACTTTACTTTAAATTATTTTAATTTATGTTTGATAAGAAAATACCGTTTCAGTTTTTCTTGCTCAAAATTCCACATTTAATTCAATGTGTAATTCTTTTAAAAATGTAATAGTAATTGTATCCACAGCTTTTTTTCATTGTAGTTACACGGCAAGATTTGCTGCACACATATAGGATTGATGAATTATACAGTATCACAAAACAGTAATGGTTATTTCCACTGCACTAACCATGAATTTGCGCAACTGTGGTTAGATTGCATTTCTTAAGTAACACATTGCTTCACAAATAGGACTTATATAAAGATCATTGTTTTCATATGTTGTTGGTAAGCTTTCAAAGCTCACATACCATTAAACATAGCAATATATAAAATGTCACTGAGAAATTCAACTTATTTCCTTATTCAACTTGGTGCACCTTTATTCTCGAAGCAGTAAATCCAAGTTATATTAAAAAAATTAAAAAAAAACCCTTCCACTTTTGTGCTAGGTATTATACAAATACATTTCCATATTTATTTGATTAATTAAAATTATTTTAGCATGCTAAACTGGAACTAATAATTTTGTATTTAATGTAATTTATGTGGAAGTAGTGTTTTAGTAGTAACTAAAGATTTACTGAAGTATCGTGCTAAAGTGGAACTACTGCAAGTATACTTGAGGTGCTCTTTAAATAATTTGTATTTAAAGACTGATATTACAGAAAATATATAATCCTTGTTAATACAAGAATTAAAACACCTTTTAGGCATAATGTTAAGAAATGTTAATTGTGCAGTAAAGACATATTGTAAACTAATTTTAATTATAATTTTATATCAGTGATATGTCAATAAATATGTTAATATATTTGGAATAGCCTATGAAACATGTATTTTCCATCAGTAAAAGCATAGTGGTACTAGGGCCTTTATAGTACAGTACAGTGTTAAGTTGCTCATTTACAAAAGGCTGTAAATGTTTATTTTGCCCCTTAATGTGTCATGAAGTAAGTCAGTAAGTCAGTAAAAATCACACTTTGACCGACACATCACTGACCTAAATGAAAAGCTTTCTTCTAACATCTTTTATGTATGTTTTGCACAACAAACAGTTTATGGCTAATGCAAGGTGAGAAAACATGCTGCACCTTTTGAATTACTGAGCTGTGTGTATGCATTCAGTGACCTGCAGTAAACATTTCCAGTCACCTAATAAGTGGTTAGTTATTAATGATTTATTGTTGTAAAGAAATAAAATGTTCCAGATTTATTTTACTATTTATGAGTTACTGTCACCTGAGGCCGGTGTTCAGTCCTGGAGAACTTCCTGCAAAGTTCAGCTCCAGCCCTGATCAAAATCACCCGAATTGGCTAATAGACTGTGATGATGCATTATTAGCATCACATATCTAGTAGTTGTTTTTGTTTTTAAAAATAACACTACATTTGTTTTTCTACCATGCCGTTAAATAACACTAATCTAGCTATTGCTGTTGTGTGATTGTTTTAATAAAACTGCTGTGGGAGTGTCTATAGACACCTCTTTCAGAAAGTAAAGAAATGCTTTTTTTATTTAAAAATGTATTTATGAATTATTATTTAAGGAAATTGTAAAAAACGGTACAATTGATTATTTGAATGAACACACAAAACTGTCAAATGTTATTCATGTTGTATCCATGTTGTGATGTCCACAAAACATTTATTTTTAAGATTTGGAAAAAGTTTGTTGCTTAATTTAAGATAATCATCTAAATATATAAGTGACCACTATCTGATCAGATATCTAGATTTTTTTTAAAACCTAATCCACTCTGTTCCTGGTCTTACATTAAACCAAGATAATGATTTCTTGGTAAGACTTGTCAACATTCGACATTTCAACATAAAGGTTGTTGGGTAATGTAAAGTGTTCCTCCTTCCTTGTGCTTCCCCTGCACTGGGACTGTGATCTCTTCATTTCTAAAACCCAGAAGTTCAAAGTACAAATCCTGAATTGTTTGTGTTTAAGGTTTATATTGGTTTGTTCCTTGACTTTTCATAGAAATTCAGCCTGTACTTTGTTATATTTTCATAACGTTTCTCAATCCTATTGTAATAGTATTTCCTGCATTAGGTCACTGACAGTTAATTTTTATGCCTTTTTCAACTACTAACTCTGAAAAATTAATCTGTTAAGTATTAAAAAAGCAGCAATGTTGCTTAATATTTTTATTGAAAGTCTGAGAAAAATAGTTTCGACACCCAACGGTTCATCTTACCCTACTTTCCCCTGTTACCAAATAGAGAAAGAGAACTGCTTGAGACAGTAAACCATATAACCACATACATCACTGGCTGATGCAATGCAACGGTCAGCACTGGAGTTCAACTTCAGTAATTTACTCAGTTTGTTCTGTGAACCCAGAACAACTCTGTCAATTCAAAATCAATGCATAAAATAATACAATGCAAGTTTTGGTGGTTATCACTGAAAGGAAAGGACATGAGGCCAGGTAGAGCAGTGGGGGGAATGGTGCCTTGCTCAAGGGTCTCACCTCATTTATCAAGTCATGGTATTAAAGGTGGGGAGAGCAATGGTAATTCACTAACCCCACCCACAATCCCTGCTGGACCTGGGACTCGACCCACAAACCTTTGAATTACAAGTCCAACTTCCTATCCATTAGGCCACGACTGCCCCTACAAAAGTACTTCAGTAGGTTGGTATATTAACATTATAATGGTTGAAATAAAATTATAATATTTAACTGTATATTTATGTTAAATCCATAAAATGGCCTAAAATCCCTAAAATGCTGCTACCACATTTTATCTATTTTTGAAATATCTATTGCAATTTTTTTACTTACATTTTTTTTACTATACTTAAAATGTATAGAAATGGGGATTTTTGGCTCATCGGTTGAAAAAAAAACACCACCGCATGCGGCACTCAAAACATTTCGTTTTTACCAAACAACAGCTAAAAAAAACATGCCAGCTGCCAGTAGCGACTAGTGGCAGCAGCCAGAGGAAATCAGTGGCTCTGTGAGCTGCCACTGCCAGCATTCGCACCTGTATACAGTATTGGCTAGCGGTAGCTAGGCACTTCTTATGTGTGTGTATGTTCTACGTGAGGGAAAAAAACACCACTGCATGCCACTGACAACAGTTTTGTTTTTACAGTGAAAACAGCAAAAACAGCGGGAAAAAAACAAAACAAAATCAGGGCAGCTGTATAAAAATACATAGCACCACACTACAAAGAGATTTACATTTTAGCTTAAACCAAACACTTTTTTATGCTGTTTTTGAAAGAGCAGTTAAAACAACTTGAAACTAAACTTGACATGACTTAAAACATGAAAGAGTATTATTGAAAGTAGTATGTTCAAAATACAAAAATGAAAAGATAAAACAAAAACACACAGACTTTGTGCCCAATGAAAAGTAAGGCAAACAAACTCCCTGATAACACAACTGATAATAATCATAATCTGATAAAAGTAGACTAATATCTTGTTACTAGAGCCCTTGTGTGCAAGCATATTTTCCATTAAATGCAATGCAACCGGTTAAGCATTTAAAAATGGTTTGAAACAACCTCATAACCAGAATGAATTCATCATTGTTCTTTTGTCCCATAAAATCTATGATGGATTCCTTGCTGGTTAAAAGGGGGGAAAACTATACCATCCTGATGTTGATAAATAGAGTTAGAAGAGGAAATGTTTCAATAAGAGAGTTTACTGGTAACTTAGTCAGAGATTATAGGTCATTAGGCTGTTAAAGTACTTTATCTATTGTTTGGCTGTCTCACAGGAGACATTTACTGATTTCTGAAATGTCAAAAAAATAAAAGAAACCCTGAAAGTAATTTACATTACCAGCCAAACATTGCAACACATGCAATTCAACAATTCATTAATTGTCATCTTAAATTTTTTTCTCTAAAAGTCTTGCTAAAAGAACTAGCTTTGT
The DNA here is from genome assembly GCA_034779775.1 of Enteromius afrohamiltoni. Lineage (NCBI taxonomy): Eukaryota > Metazoa > Chordata > Actinopteri > Cypriniformes > Cyprinidae > Enteromius > Enteromius afrohamiltoni. The sequence continues at coordinate 4,492,572 of JAUYWG010000044.1, forward strand.
GGAAAATACAAATTGTGTGTACGTATATTACTATGAGTTTGTGAATACAACTTTAACTTTAGAATATAAAATAGTTTTAATATGCTTAGCATTTTTGGTCCTAAAATTCCTAAAATATCAATAATTTCCCATAATAATTTAAATTATTTATTTTTGAAAGGCTATAATTTTAAAATATGAAAAATTGTTGTAATAAAGTATGTGTCAGTGTGTTTTTCGCATTTTATCTCATGGTGAATTTTATGAACTTGAATATTACACATATTTTTATAAACTGTTTCTAAAATGTTTTATGTCATGCTTTGTCAGCCATTATACCATCTTCATAATGTATACATTTGTTTGTAATTGTATTTATTTAATTAAAAACTTTTAATTTATACATAAAATTTACTTATAATATGACAAACACAGTGCAATAAAATATTAACCAGTTCATCAAATTATAAAATAATCATAATTTACATGTAGTTCCAAACCTGCATTTCTAAAAACTGTATTTCTTTATTTATTTTAAAGAACATTGGTAACCAAACAAGCCATTGTATCAATTGTAAACATTTCCTGAAATATCTTATTTTATGTTCTATGGCAGGCAGAAAAAACATACAGTTCTTGAATGACAACAAAGTGAATCAATTATGACAGAACTATTGTCCTTGAATTCCTGTAATGTAGAGTAATGAAGAGTAAATCAGTGTCAGATTGTCAGCTCAAATAAATCAATAAAACTAACACCACACATGGTAAATGCACTTGTGAAAAGGAAGAAGGAAGTAAATCTGTTGCCCCGCCTGAGACTCCACCAGTGATGCTTAACAGAGGATGAGGGATGGTTTAAAAGCAAGTCCGCTCCATTCACTCAGTACAACACACTCAGAGCCTTGAATACAGAATCAGAGTGACAGAGAAGCTCAGGTGAGAAATATATATATATATTTATTTTTTAAATTTTTTTCTAAGATTAATCCCATTTATTGTTAAACTCATATTTATAGTTTAACTGTGAATCAAATGCAAAACAAGTAAATAAAATATTTCAGATCACTTTAGAATAGATTATATTATTTTTGTGCCTCTTAAATAGGTTTGCTTAAAATCTGCTAAGTTAGAATAAAATGCTATTTTTTTTCTTTTTTTAATTTCGTTATTTTGTTTATGTTGAAATGCATAAAACAGTGAAATTTGTCATAAATATAATGCTCATTCTCAATTTGTGTTTCAGAGATGAATCTTCACACTTCTCTTTTTGTGGTGGGATGCTGTTTTGCCCTTTCATTGTGTGGTAAGTTTACCAATAATCATGCAATCAAACATATTAACTCCTAATTATCAACAAAACATCAAAAAAAAAAATTCTGGTGCAAGAAATTCAGTCTTGTTCTTAAGATGTTTAAGATGTTCATTTTGATCATCCATCTTGGGTGATTCAATTTTACGACTACATATATACATATATACTACTTATTACATTGCTGCATTCTGTTAATCAAAAACAAAAAGATTAACAAAACAAAAAAAATGATGAAAGTCATAAATATCTTAGACTGAGGGAAGTGTTCATTTATCCATTAAAAAGGGGAGAGGAAATTAAAGGCTTATGTGTTGTGGTTTTCTTTTTTAGAAGAAGAAAGTCCTGGGAGACGTTACATTTTAGATTCGATTGAGGAAGCAAAGAAAATAGTGGATGCTGCTTACAAGTATTCTCGTGATGAGTGAGTACCGTTTATAAGAATGTTGCTCAATATTCCTGTTCTGTCACCCCAGTTATTGATCTACTTTATTATCTCCCCACTTCCAGGAGTTTAGCAAGAGTGCGCAGAGATGTCATTAAGCCTTCTGACAAGCTACGTCTACTGAAACAGCCAGCTAGAAAGACACGAGAGGCCGTAAGAGCTGCAGACTACATGGTGCAGACACTCAGGCTAATAAGTGAGAAAGCTCATCATGTACACAAGAGGTCCATCAATGCTACAGGTATAAAGACTTCATGTTGAAAATATTGCAAAACTCAGATCAGATCTATCACTGTCTCATGTCCCATGCTGAAGACTGCCAATATGTGTTTCCTCCTAGACCTGCTTACTTCAGATGAGCTTAACACCATTGAACGTTTGACAGGCTGCACAGCTCAAATCCGGCCCCCATCTTGTAGGACCACACCCCTCATAAACAAGTATCGAACTATCACCAGTGTCTGCAACAACAGGTCAGTTTTTCCCTCCTTATTCATGGCAGTCTTTTTTCAAAAGTTAAAAACCTAACTTTATAATTCCTAGGAGAAACCCACTCCTTGGTGCATCCAATACTGCTTTTACCCGCTGGTTGCCTGCTCACTATGAAGATGGCATCTCCCAGCCCAAAGGGTGGGATCCCAACAAACAGCACAATGGTGCAAGGCTGCCCCTGGTATGATGGAGATAATTATGAATAGTTTACTGGACAATCAATGAGGTCACTAATCAATTAACAATGTCTGAATTCTGTCTTCCTCTTTGATTCCAGGTCAGAATGGTTTCAAATCGTATTCTAAGCACTGCAGATGCTGACATAGAGAGTGATCGTGAATTTACCTTCATGCTCACCATCTTTGGGCAATGGGTTGATCATGATCTGACATTAACGCCCTTCTCACCAAGTATCAGATCCTTTAGCAATGGCCTCAACTGTGATGAGAGTTGTGAGCGCTCTGAACCCTGCTTCCCAATTCCGGTTAGTAAAGGATTGTCCTTCTTTCAATTATTGTCCCACTCTTGTTTCTGTATAATAATAACCTTCATGTTGTATTTATATCTGTCTGAACACAGGCCCCTCCAGGAGATCAACGCTTGAGGCCTGACACCTGTCTCCCTGTCTTCCGTTCATCACCTGCCTGTGGTTCTGGGAACACTGCCTATATGTTTGGTGGGAACCCCAAAGTTCGGGAACAGATTAATGCTCTAACAGCTTTCTTAGATGCTGGACAGGTTTACGGGTCTGATGATGGGCTTGCAAAGGAACTTCGAGACCTGACCAATGATGGTGGCCTTCTACGCGTCAATGATCAGTTCCTTGACAATGGAAGAGAGCTTTTGCCTTTTACTAGTGTAGAAAGCAACATGTGTGCCACTCGTAGGAAAACCCTCAATGACACCACCCTTGAAGAGGTGCCTTGCTTCATTGCAGGTCAGTAACTTGTGCCTTCATAATGCAGTTATCAGGCAAATTCCTAGTCTAGAAAATAAGTCTCAGGACTCCCTTCTTCTGGAGAGCTAATGTTCTGCAGATTTCAGCTCCCACTCCCATTTCCCACAAATCCCACTCAAACACACCTGAATTAGCTAATGAACCAAAGTTGGAACACTGCAGGATGGTGCTCTTCAGTAGCAGGGTTAGAAAACCCAGATCTAAAATGTATGGTATATGGCGATTATTTGCACACTCTATGTGGCAAATGCTAAACAACTTTCAATATGTTTAGGGGATGTTCGGGTTGATGAAAACACTGCACTCACCTCAATACACACACTTTTTGTGAGGGAGCACAATAGATTGGCTCGTGCCCTACGTGTGCTCAACCCTACATGGAGTAGTGAAACCCTCTATCAAGAAGCAAGGAAAATTGTGGGTGCCTACAATCAGGTAAAGACATCTAATTTAAACTGTATCAAACATAAGCAGTAACATGGAGTACAACATATGTGCATGATCAACATCTCCTCTCTTTTAGATCTTGGTGTTTAAGGAATACTTGCCCCATATTGTGGGTCAAGATGCTTTTAACAGACACCTTGGACTATATCCAGGTTATGATGAGAATGTAGACCCTACCATTGCAAATGTCTTTGCAACTGCAGCTTTTCGTTTTGCCCACCTGGCCATACAACCAATGATATTTCGTCTTAATGAAAATTATCAGAACCACCCTCAGTTTCCAAGTGTGCCCCTTTACGAGGCCTTCTTTTCTCCTTGGAGGGTGATCTTTGAGGGTGTGTTTGTAATGCTTACTTCACAATAACTAAGAATCTTCCATCTGCTAATTGTTCTGTTCCAATCTTATTTTATTTCTGCTTCACGTCTTACTTAGGCGGTATCGATCCTCTACTTCGTGGACTGATTGGTCGGCCAGCTAAACTGAACACACAGGACCACATGTTGGTGAATGCTCTTAGAGAGAGGCTGTTTGCCTTTACATCACACATTGCTTTGGACTTGGCTGCCCTCAACATGCAGAGAAGCCGTGACCATGGTATACCAGGTAAATATTCTGGATTCATCCAGAACTTTTTAAACTCAACTTCAGAACCTTTTAAACCAGGGAAGTTCAGTCTTGCTCCTGGAGATTCACTGTCCTGTAATGTTTAGCTAATCAAGGTCTTGCTAGGCATACTAGAAACTGTGCAAGTGTGTTAAACCTAACCATGTGAAACCAACCAGACTTCATGCTGCAATATCACTCCAAGTTTTTGAAAGAAGACTTAGTATCTATCTGTTATTCTTCCTTTTAAGGCTATAATTCATGGCGCCGGTTCTGTGGACTGTCTACACCTCAGAATGAGCAAGAATTGGCTGTGGTAATGAACAACACTGAATTGGCTCGCAGGTTGCTTGAGCTTTATGGCACCCCTGAGAACATTGACATTTGGTTGGGAGGCGTTGCTGAGCCTTTTGCTCCTGGTGCTCGTGTTGGTCCTCTGTTTGCCTGCCTCATCTCTACACAATTCCAGCGCATCCGCCAGGGGGATAGGTAAACATAATCTGTGTGTAATCCAATCCTTGTCTTTGAGGGCCACTATCCAGCAGAGTTCAGCTCCAAACCCTTATTAATCATGTCTGATCAGCTAGTTTTCAGTCTTCAGATAACTTCCAGACAGGTATGTTGGGGCAAGTTGGAACTAACCTCTGCAGTGCACTGGTCCAGGAGCAAAACAGGACACCTCTGTCTGAGACTAGTATGTGTTGGAGTTAATGTATGTGTTAATGTTAAGTGTCATGATGTGTTCAGGTTATGGTTTGAGAACCGTGGAGTGTTCACCACAAAACAAAAAGCATCACTAGTCTCTGTGTCGCTAGCCCGCATCATCTGTGACAACACTGGAATCCTCAGAGTTCCCTACGATCCTTTCCGCTTCACCAGTTCTAATAGTTTTGTTGACTGTAAGGATCTCCCAGCCTTTGACCTCACTCCTTGGACTGAAACTGGTAAGGTGCCAGAGCAAAGGAGCACTTCATACAGTCCACTGTCTGCAAATTTCTGCCTAAGCTTCTTAACTAGTGCTTGCATGTGCTTGGACAATAAATAATTTTGTTAGAATAAGCACATATCATGTACTTAAAAAGAAATTACAATCTGTCTGCATGGCCACCAAAATTTAATTCACCTATAATTCAGTGTTTAAACTTTCAGGTGACGATGGCATCCACATTTCAGACATTGGAAATGAGGTTAGACAAGTGTTTTATCCTAAATGCAAGCAAAAAGAGCAGGTGATTTTGTTTTGCACATGACCTATAATTTAATTTAAAATGAGTTTCCTGCAACACCTCTAAACTGGACACTGCTTGACAGTAACATAGTGTTGGCACAGATCTGGCCCACATATGGCCAGTGTGAAATCCATGCAGGCCAGATGTGAGCCGGATTTGGGACAAAACTGCTTGCATTCTAGGTTCTTTTATCTGCTTTGCTGTGCACTGGATTGGTGCAGTGAAATATATTGCCAAATTATAAAGTGACGAATATACAGAATTTTAACTACGCCAAACCTTTGTAAGCCTTTTAGACCTTCCTTTCAACTGTTGCTTGCTTCACGTAATTGTGCTTAGGTGTGGGGCATCTTTTAAATTTAAAACTGTGATTGAAAACAGTTTATCTGTACAGCTTATACACCTTTTTCTATTTCTAAATTCTATGGGTCTGGCTTCTGTTATTTTAATGTATTATCTTAATTATAAACATTGGTTTGTAGTGCAAACTGTTTTACCAATTACCTTATTCTCCTTGTTATTTACCTATAGCAGCTAATGAATCGGAAGCCTCATCCATAGATTTACTTCCGCATTGAAGAAAAAGGTGGATAGTACAAATATAAACATCTGTTTATTTCCCCTCAGATACGGATTCCTGCCAAGGGCCTCCCGGACCCAGAGGACCTCCAGGGGAACCTGGTAAGCCAGTCGTGCATCAAATATGCCCTCTAAATATTGCTTAAATATCACTTAAAGATTGTTTATCATTTATTATGATTTTTCATTTTCTCAGGTCCACGAGGTGTAAGAGGCCCACCTGGACCTCCAGGACCTCCCATTAATACCACAGGACAACAGTCTGCCTTCTTTGCTTCCGTTGGCACAACTCTTCCTGTCACTGCTAAAGTTGTTGTGTTTAATCAGGTCCTTTACAATGGACAGAACCATTATAACCAAACATCAGGGCAGTTCTTCTGCCATATACCCGGTGTATATGAATTTCTGTTCTCATGCATAGGAACTCGGACTTTGGGTACAGTTACATTAAAGAAAAATGATGCTGTACAGTTAACTGCTGTAACAATCAATCTTAATACAAGATCTTTAGCAGAAGGGAGTGTGGTTTTGAACCTGCAGAGAGGAGACAATGTGTGGATAGAGGCTTCACGGGGTGCTGAAGGCATAGGCAGATCCAGTTATTTCTCTGGCCATATTCTTTTCCCTGTTTGAGACTATTGCATGATCCACTAATTTTTCCTTTCATATAGCTGCTGTTGTTTAGTTTGTTGTTTTTTTGTCTATAAAACGCAAAGTGTAAATCTTCTATTTTTTTCCATTGTCTTTTTCCAGCATATTCTTGCTGGATCTTTTAAGTAGTTGTCCTTTTATATTGTTGGTGGTGTTTTGTTTTATTAATAAGATACTATGACTGTTAGCTATGCAAAACTAAAAGTGCAGTTATACTTAGTCTTTGAATAGTGCACTGCTTAAAGCAGTGCTCGTGCAATGACTTATTTCTTTTATGTACTGTTTTTTTTTTTTCATATTTTTTGGTTTTGTTGTTAGATTGCAACAAAAATATTCTGTAGTCCATGGCGTGACAGCTGTTTTTTGTGTATTCTTTTTGCAAATTGAAATAAAAAAAATACATTAACCTTCTGTATCATCAATTCAGTAGCCTTGTTCTACTTTCTAACTAGTGAGTGTAAATACACAACCAAAAGGAAAAATATTTTATTTGTAAGGTCCAAATTAAAGTTGTGACTTGTCAACATAAAACATACCACAAAAATCAGTGGTTATTACTTTAAATATGCTTCAGCTTCTCCAGCATGCCAATCTCTGTGTGCAGTCATAGCCTGATGGATAGGGGGTTGGACTTGTAACCCAAGAGTCCCAGATCCGGCAGGGATTGTGGGATTTAATTCCCATCACTCTCCACCTTCAATACCACGACTGAGGTGAGACCCTTGAGCAAAGGTGTGTGTTCACTGTGTGTGAGTTTTTGTTTACTTCTCACTGCTGTGTGTGTGCACGTTGGATGGGTTCAATGCAGAGCACAAATTCCAAGTATGGGTCACTTCACTTTCACTAATCTGGCTTGCTTTCATCTTCAAATGGCATGGGAAGCATTTCTTCATAAACATGTAGTAAACTTTTCTCAAGAGACTAGGAGATGTTTGGATATCTTTCAAGCAAAATGTTCTCTTTATTCCGAAGTCTCTGTTCGTAGCACTGTAGTCGTCAAAGTTGTCTGAATCATCTGACTAATCTCAGTCATCTAAATCGTCTAACTAAGGCAGTGTTACATTATAATTCATATAGGTTTCAAGGAGGAGGCACCAAGAACTGTTACAAACAAAATGTGACAAAAAAGTCTCTGTAATAAGCCTAATTTGACTTACAATAAGAGGACAGGAACTGGCAGCTGTTAACAGCTTTACTTGCTAAATACAATGTACTTCACCTTAGTTTCTAATATGATGTATGTCAGGATGTAGGATCAGCAGATCTAAGACAGATTCTTAAATTTGTACTCCTACAAACATTAACCACATAGCACCAAAGAAAACATTTTTACTTACACCATCAACTGAAAAGGATTGCAGCAACATCATGAGGACAGCAGGTTGGGGACATAACCAAGCTACCCACAAGTTGTTGAGACTTCTTGTTAATAAAACTTGGTCATATTCTACTCTGGTAGAATATTCTAATTTGGAAGAATTTGGTGCAGAAATCAACAGGATTGGCTTAAAAATATTATAAAGTATTTACCATTGCAGACATAAATGTTAGAGTTAAATAATTTTAACTACATTAATGTTTTACATTTAAAAATTACAGTCACTCTCTTAAACTTGGCCTATCAGGAAAAATTCAAAATCATATGATAATCAATTTCGTTGTAGTAGCCTATGACAACAAGCGTTCTAAAAGTTGGCTTACATCATTGTTATTATTAGTAAGCCTAGTATTTAGACAAAGATTCTTAATCAATAGGCCAAGGTGTAAAAACAGTTTATACTCCACTTCTGTGGAGGGCAGCAAATCAATTCGAGATTTGATTTCAAAAGATACCATCAAGGTGCCATGCTGGGAAAGTGAGAGAGTTAAGAGGAAAAGTTTTGCTATGGCGCTCAGTGGGTTTAGCAAGGGAGATTGAATTAAATCAGGCAGCATTAAGTTTCTCCATGGTTATTATTTCTAGTATCCATTGATTTATATCTACTGGAAAATATAATTTTTCAAAGAGACAGGAATATATAAGTGTTTGTGGAGGGTAGGATTTAAAACAGTATATCAGAATCATGTAGCAATACTGTTACGTCTTCTTGATGTTAGTCTAGATTTGGGAAGTTGTAACATTCAGTTGTAACCAGCTTTCTGATGGGCAGGTGTAGAAAGACGTCACTTGAAGCGGAAATAATGGCACTATGTAATGGAACTAAGATGACAGGACATCAATAAGAAGAATAGTGAATAATAATGATAATAAGGGAAAGAAAAGAAAAATAAATAACCAAGATGATAAACCCACAGGAGAGAACTGGACACAAGTGGCGCTAAAGGAAAGAAAATAACAAAACAAAACTCAAACTAACTCAATGTTACCCTCTAACCTAACTGAAAAGAAAACAATGAAAGCAAGTCTTCGGCGTCTCCAGACGGCCTAACTTACCAATGCTAACTACCAAGCAAAAAGTACAATTGTAGCGCTAACTTCTAAACTGATGTGTCTATACATAAGTTCACTGGATGGTGCAATATGTATATGTCACGAATGGGAAGATCGTGCAGTGCAGCAGGCAGGTCACGAGACGAAGACAAGAAGTTTAGAAATGCTGAGATTTAATAATAATAATAATAATAATAATAATAATAATAACAACAAAAAGCTGACGGGGCAGCCAAAAACCACAAAGGAAGACACTCACACATTCCACATATAACGTTACGTTACGTTAACACAGACTGAATTGAAAGGAAAAACACAGGGCTTAAATACAAGGGGACTGATGACAAGAAAGTGTGGGCAGCTGAAAAACAGGTGAAAACAATTAACTAATGAACACAGGAACAAACCAAAAGGACAGGACTAAACCAAAATGATCACAAGACGGGGGAGATCAAGACAGACAAGGACAGAATGTTACATTACACCCCCCTCCCGGAAAGGCACACCTGCGCCGTTGGTAATATCACCAGGTAGCTCTGGAGGCAGGACCAGGATCCAGGAACATACCCTGCATCCAGGGCGAATCAGGAGCCATAACCAACCGCCCAGGCTGGACAGTCCAGGACGGCACAGGGTTGAGTGCACCAGGCGGCCATGGAGGCTTGGGCACCGGCCGAGACAGTTCGTAGGAAGTCCATACACCTTTGCCCCTCCCGCCCACCCTTTCTAGAGCCCCCCCCCCCAAATTTTTTGGGAGAAACTCCCCGGGAAGCGCACAGGGGCCGCAGAGTCCAAAGGGCGCCTAGGAGGGCGCACGGAGTGCACGGCAGAGTAACTGGGCCGCACGGGGTGCACAGCAGACTCAGGGGGCCGCACGGGGTGCACGGCAGACTCAGGGGAGTCAATCCACCGCCGAAGGTCCTCCGTTACAGACACCGATGGTTCGTGCCACGACAGCAGGTCCTCCGCTTCGGGTTCTGGAGGGTCCGGCCATTGCAGCGGGTCCTCCGCTACCGGCTCTGGAGTGTCGGGCCATTGCAGTGGGTCCTCCGCTACCGGTTCTGGAGGGTCGGGCAATTGCAGCGGGTCCTCTGCTACGGGCTCTGGAGGATCGGGCCAATGCAGCGGTTCCTCTGCTACGGGCTCTGGAGGATCGGGCCATTCTGGCAGCAGGTACTCTGCTACGGGCTCTGGAACTGCCCGGACTGGAACGGGCACTGGAACTGGAACAGGCTCTGGAACTGCCCGGACTGGAGCAGGCACTGGGACTGGAGCGGGCTCTGGAACTGTCCGGACTGGAGCGGGCACTGGGACTGGAGCGGGCTCTGGAACTGTCTGGACTGGAGCGGGCACTGGAACTGGAGCGGGCACTGGAACTGGAGCAGGCTTTTGAAGGCGTTCAGGCAGCGCGGGAGACTCAGGATCCTCCTCCTCGGCTGCCATATTAAAGGCCAGCTCAAAGATCGCCGCGATCCTCCGCGCCTCCTCCCAAGACGCGACCGGCAGCGGCATGCTCGGGAACGTGGAATTCCCGATTGGCAGTCCGCGCCGAGGCGGAAAAACCGGGACCGCGTCGGGACGCGTCACTGTGGCGAGGAGTTCCCAACGGCGGACCACGCCAAACAGCGAGCCTGCTTCCTGGTAGTAGAATCTGCCGAGGCGCGCTGGGGCTTGCGAGGATGTGCGCGTTCGTACAAGCGAATGCCATCCTCTATTCGAGTCTGTGTTCTGTCACGAATGGGAAGATCGTGCAGTGCGGCAGGCAGGTCACGAGACGAAGACAAGGAGTTTAGT
>JAUYWG010000044.1:4512193-4538106 GCA_034779775.1 Enteromius afrohamiltoni
GCTGAAAAACAGGTGAAAACAATTAACTAATGAACACAGGAACAAACCAAAAGGACAGGACTAAACCAAAATGATCTCAAGACGGGGGAGTCCAAGACAGACAAGGACAGAATGTTACAGTATATCACGTGATATATTACCTGTCCAAACTCTCTTAGAGAAAAACACAACGGGTTGTCATCAAAACCAATACAAGTACTCACAACATATCAAAAAAAGAAAAAGTTCATCTCTATCAAAAAAACAAACAAACAAAGGAAATAGCAAAAGGCAGATTAATACATTAGAAAACAAAGCAAAATAGGTGCAATGTCCCAGTGCAAAAAATCCCAGTGCAATGGGATATCAGGACTCAAACTCCGAGGCTCAAACGACCGACCCAGCTCCACCCGAGTGGCCTACAGGTCTCACTTATGTACCCGTCTCTCTACGACAACGTCTCCTCACGCTTATACATGAGAACCCTAGTGCGGGTCACCCCGGCATCCAAGCTACACCGGAACTGGTTTCCAACAAGTTCTAGTGGCCTTTGATAACACAACAAATAATCACCTTTGTCAAGAACTGTGGAACATGCAACCAAACCAAGTCCTTGCTCCAACGACCGGCTGGCCTATTCCAGCCACTTCCCATCCCAGAGAGACCCTGGTCACACCTGGCAGTCGATTTCATTACAGACCTACCTCCCTCTAACCACAACACCATAATTTTCACTATAATTGACCGTTTTTCTAAGGCTTGCCGGCTCATTCCCCTTCCCCTTCTCCCTACGGCCTGGGACACCGCTCACGCCCTTTTGAATCAGGTCTTTGGTTCTATGGATTACCTGAGGACATCGTATCTGATCGGGACCCACAGTTCACCTCTCGTGTGTGGAGAGCTGCTTGGGTTTCAACCCCCTCTATTTCCATGGTCCGGGGAACCTACGAACCTACCGGTAGTGGACACATGGCTACGTAGGAGTGAGGCCACCTGGGATATCGCTCACACCAATCTACAAGAGTGACTCGTCAGGCCAATCGTCTGCAAAGAGCAGCACCCGAGTACCAAGTAGGCCAGAGGGTCTGGCTTTCGACCAGGGATCTGAAACTCCAACTTCCATGCAGAAAATTAAGCCAGAGTTACGTGGGTACATTTAAAGTCATAAAACAAATTACCCCTATTTCATTTTGGTTAGAATTACCTGCTCATTATCGTATCTCACCCACCTTTCACGTCTCTTTGTTTAAGCCCGCTGTGGACCCGGGAGGAGAGGGGGACCAGGACAAGGCTGCTCCCGGAGAGACCCCTACCCTAATACCCGAAGGAGAGGATTTCTATCAAGTCAACGAGATCCTGGACTCTCGGCATTGAGGTGGGGTTCTCCAGTACCTGGTTGACTGGGAGTGATAAGGCCCTGAGGAGCGAACCTGGGTCAACTCCAAGGACATCTTTGACCCTCAACTTATCACTGCATTTCATCATGAGCATCCTGAGAAACCAGCTCCTCGCCTCCATGGAAGACCTCGAGGAGGTTCTCACGTCAGGAGCTGTTTGCAGGGGAGGGGCTCTGTCACCAATAGCGCCTCCATGGCCCTCTCTGAAAGGACACAGCGGGAACCTTCGCCCGCATTCTGAGTTCCTACCCGGACACTTTACACGCACCTCTGCTTGTTCCGTTACAGCTGTTACTCATTCATTGGTCATTACGCCGCTGTAAGGTCCGCCTTCTTGGCTCGGATGTCGTGTCTGTAGAGCGCTACTGTAGAGATTCTCAGGAATTTTCCTAGCTTTTGTTTCTAATTTTACTTTTAGGTTTTACCTAGTTTTAATCTGACTCCAATTTTAAGTTAGTATTAAATTTAGATTATAATCATAAATTTGAATGCTGATTTTGAATTTAGTTAATTTAGAAACCTGATTGTTCTGGATGAGCTATCTTTCCAATTATTCATTCATTGGGGACCTGATGTGTCAGAGTCTGGCATCCCATCTTATCAAACATAACCTCGCCAGCCTGATAATTTGCTCAGTGGTCAGAGGGGGCTAATACTTTCTTTGCCTACCGCCTACTGCTTGTTTTATGCAAAGAAAGTCATTTATATAGCCTTAAAACCATACCTGACGTGTCAAACTTCAGAGATAAGCAGTAATCAAAAGGTCTTAGCGAACGTGTAAACCGCTCCAATCAGTCCCAAGCCTTCAGTGTGTCATATCCTGGTCGTAGAATTATGCACACAAAAGAGTCATTGCAATCTACTGGTCATAATGGATTCCAACACTCCAAAATGAATCAAGGAATAACATTTAATTTATTTGTCAGGTAAAATTAATATCAAGTCAATTACATAATTTAAACAATGTAAAGGTCAATTCAGTTTCAATTTAAAAGAATGCATACCTTGGATGAATCAAGAAATAGTGCCAATCCAATTACATAATTTAAGAAATGAGAATCTAATTCAGTTTTCAGCAAATGCATACCTGACGGTCAGAAAAGCACAGAAAAGTCACATATAAGTTGCGACCGAGTGGAGGCCATTCTGCTTGCAGAGAAAGTCCTGAACCGTTTCGTTCTTTTACCTTAAATACTCCATCCCAAACAAATCTTTTGATCAGTCGTAAAACACCCAAGCCTTTGGCCTGCCAAACCATATTTTAACATGGCGCAAGAAAGTCCACGTGTCACCATCCGTGTCACCATCCGTACGACGTCTTCAGAGCCCCCGTTATCTCGGGGCTAGCTATCATCCGAGCAGGCGGGGTTTTGTAGCGAGAGCGTCAAGACCCCGTTTTCTTGCTCGCCTAGTTAGGACTCCCGAGTACATTTTGGCTTTTTCGTTTTGATCCAAATCGGTCCTGAGTAAAATATCTCTTATGGTTTTATCCAAATCGCTCTCTATGGTTTGTTGAATGTTCTCGCGAGGCGGGGGAGATTTCAGAGTCCAGCTGGTTCTCGGGGACGAGATGCAGCTTCTCGGCGTGCTCCATCCTCAACTTGGCCTAGCGGATATCAGACTGGAAATAAACGGCACCACGACACTTAGGAGCGGCAACAAAAAAACACTGATCTGGTTGACCGCTTGTTTCTTGGCCGCTAGGCCAATTTTCTTATTGGCAAGAAATTTAATATCCGATTTTCTCCTTCTCAGTGTCTGATACTGGCTCGTCATGACAGGTATCGTGCCGTAAAGAATGTTTAACGCCACTTCGCAGAGTGCCAAAATGAGCTTGTCGGACGACGACAGTAAAATAAGTCACCGTTGATTGGGCGTTGCTTTATGTATCAGCTTCAACAACGATAGGTGTTTACAAAGTTGGCTGGAGGCGTCTTGATAACTCTCCATTAAATATTTCACAATTGCCAGATATATTTGTCTTCCAAAGACCATCACCTGATTGGCATCTCGCGGGTTTTTGAATAAAATTAAATAGTTGGTGTTTAAGCTGATAGTTCTGGTCACTTTACCTTGAGCGAATAAATTCTGCACAATGTAAATCGCGCTAAGATTATGATGATGCACAAACTGTGTAAAGACTTTTGCACGTGTTCCCAATAGCTTCACTCATCATGTCGTCCAAAATCAAAAGATTATTTTTATCGACTGGAAGCAAATAAACATCATTCAGAGACGTTGGTAATCCTACAACAAATTTAATGTTGTACAATTTAAGCAGTTCATCATACAGAGGTTGCCAACAATTGTAAATATATACAATATATTTGATTTTCTTAGAAATCATATATAAACCATTCTCCATCAACGTTTTCACAAAATAGGTCTTACCACTATTTGAAGGACCGCTGATGACGCAACGCACAAGAATGGATGTTGCAGTCTAAAATCAAAATCTGAAGCATTGCGAACCCCCCTGTGTCATCTCATCAGTAGCCGTAAGGCAGAGTGCTGACATTGGGCAAGGGCCGGCGCTTGTTGTACACCACCTTAAACTTTTTCTTGACTGCCTTGTTGTGAAGCGTGAGATGTTTTTTTATCCCTAGTGATGTTTTCAGCACGAGCCACAATGTACTGCATGCTATCGCCGGATCTCGTGTAAGCATTGACTAGGCCAATCAGGGAATCTAGACGGATAGCTTGCAAATTTCGGGCATTCGGGGTGATACCTTTTGCTTTCATGCAGACCTTCCCTTGGGCTGTGCGATAGCCGTACGATTTGGGGCCGCTGGAGCACAACTCGGTAATGTAATCGCTGTCCCCTATCTCATCCGTCAGGTCACCCAGATAATCCCCCAGAGGGGGCATCCAGTACCCATCCCTAGACACAAAAATGACGCTGTCTGTGTCCGAGTACAAAACGCGATCACCGAGTTTGTGCATCAGGACATACAGCTCCAGGCGGGCGTGGGCAGTTGTAAACGCCCCCACAAAAACGTTGATGTTGCGTGTCTTACGATCCTCGTCTTCATGGGGTCGATGTTGGACCAGCGCAAAGTCACCACACACGATGGCATCATAGAGCAAGGTGTGTATGTAATACCGTCAGAGAGCTATGTCTGCATGTAATAGCGTAACAGATCGCTAGTAGGAGTCAGAGAGTCGAATCTCCTGGAAACACGCAGTAACTTAATATGAAGCAATGTAGTAACTTAACATGACCAGCAGATGTAGACATTTTCACTTTTGCATCGTGAGCCTCTGTTGAAATAATTACTGCAAATAAAACAAGTCGGGTGCTCGTGTCAGTTTAGTAATATTTTAAACTAGTACCCTGACTGGCAACATCAGCACAATCAGATTAAAATCACGTAAAAAACAAATACATGCAGTAGAGTCCGCCTCCATATGTCTAACAAGCATTTTTAAAATCATCAAACGATGCCAAATTCGAAACTAAGAGGCCGTAAAAAAGTAAAGCTTTTTTTAAAAGGCAGAGACTGTCATAAAGAATTGTTCAATATTGTCTCATGAATGATTAAAATTAGCAGAAAGCACGGAACGCAAAAACAGTATGCACAAAGTAGCACAACAATGAATTAAGTGGCCGTTCAATAATGCAGAAATTAATTTACGTCTGATATAACATCATATTTATCAGCATAGCCAGGAATATTAGATCAGAAAATAGATGCAGTCTCGCATGATAAACAGAACGCGCTCGTCCTCAGAACGAATCATAGCCTCACCCGCATATCACGGGGAAAAAAATGACCCTCGCAGGCATTAGATCAGAAAAAACACGCTGTCTGCTTTTCACAGATCAGCCACTCACTCACACACACGCATATCGCAGATAAGAATATCAACGCTCAGGCATTACATTCACGGGACACAGATCGGAGAAAAAACATGCTGTCTGCTTTTCACGAATCAGGAAACGCACAGCATATCACAATCCGGAATAATCAAAATAGCAGAAGATCACAGCAACCTTTGCGTAGTTGTGAAAGTCAGAATAATGATCAAAATGGGTATGTAATAGAAGCAATTTTAGATTGTAATGATTTTATATGTTTAAACGATGGAAATATAACAAGGTTAGATGCAATTAGAGGAAGAAATTCGGTAGTGGATCTAACAATTGTATCCAATAACTTCGCTAGGCAAAGTGAATCTGTGATGTTTGTACAGTTGGTACTTTGTGCTTAAGAAAGGTAAAAGAAAACAGTTTGACTCCGTGGTATAATGAACACACTCGCACCTTAAAGAGAGCAGCCGGAAAATGGAGCGTAAAGTGTTTCATTAAGCTTGGCAGGAAAATATGCTAACTTACAGAAAAGCATTAAAAAGGGCTAGATCTCATTACTTTTCATCTATATTAGAGGAAAACAAACATAACCTTCGGTATCTATTCAATATAGTGACTAAATTAACAAAAAATAAAGCATCAACAGGTACTGCTCTTCCGCAAGACCACAGCAGTAATGACTTTATGCAATATTTTACTTCCAAGATTAATACTATTAGATATAAAATAGAAACTGTGCAGCTGTCGGCTACAGGTGCAATGTAGATCCCCTGAGGAAAATTCCACTCGTTCTCTACCATAGGAGAGGAAGAACATGTATGTTAACCCTATTCCATCTAAACTATTAAGCAAGATGCTTTCAGATCCATATATCCTCTTTTGTCTATTATTAACTCATCGTTGTCATTAGGATATGTCCCCAAAACCTTTAAAATGGCTGATATTAAGCCTCTCTTTAAAAAAACGCAACTTGACCCCAAAGATTTAGCTAATTATAGACTGATCTCAAATCTCCCTTTTCTGTCAAAGATACTAGAAAGGTAGTATCCTCACAATTATATTCCTTCTTAGAGAAAAATGGTATCTGTGAGGACTTCCGGTCAGGATTTAGACCGTATCATAGTACTGAGACTGCTCTAATTAGAGTTACAAATGACCTGCTTCTATCATCTGATCATGGTTGTACCTCTTTATTAGTGCTGTTGGATCTCAGCGCTGCGTTTGATACTATTGACCATAACATTCTCTTGAATAGACTAGAAAACTCTATTGGCATTAGTGGAAGTGCCTTAGCATGGTTCAAATCATAGGTATCTGACCGCTATCAGTTTGAGCAGTGACCAGGAAGAACCAGGAAGTAGGAGCATATTAGCCTGGTTCTGTCAACACTGCACTGGCTTCCTATCAAACATCGTATAGATTTTAAAATCTTGCTAATTACTTATAAAGCCCTGAATGGCTTAGCTCCTCAGTACTTGAGCGAGCTCTTATAACATTATAGTCCTCCACGTCTGCTGCGTTCTCAAAACTCTGGCCATTTGATAATACCTAAAATATCAAAATCTACTGTGGGTGGCAGATCTTTTTCCTATTTAGCACCCAAACTCTGAAACAATTTACCTAAAACAATTTGGGAGGAGGCGAGGAAGCATTCAGATTTAAGTGCAAGCTGTTTTATTTACACACAGAGCGTAGACAGACAGTAAGGGTCATCAACGGTTAACATCAATGGCAGAGGCAGAGCAAAAGAGTAGTCAACAAACAGATCAAAAACACAGCGATAAAGACAGCGATAAACACAGAGTAGCAAAACAACAGGAAGACAGTGCAATGGACCGTGGAAGACAAACAAACAGACTGGTATATATACAGGTGAAAGTAGGTCAAGGGGTGGAGCGAACAATGAAGTACATAGACAACAAACGAGTGGGCAGAGACATGAGTTAATTGATGAGAGTCCATGAATGAAAACAGACATAGAACACAGAGAGTTTGCTGAGAACTGAAGTGCCATCCCCTGCTCTGGGCTGGCACTTCCAGCTGACTGTTTAAATCTAGTTTAAATCTAGATTAAAGACACATCTCTTTACTCTGGCTTACACATAACACACTGATACACATTTACAGTATCATTGACAGTTCAATGACCTCCGAGGCAGATTCAAGGTTAGATAGTAGTCCAACGACCTCCGAGGTTGGTTCAGGGCAAGACAAAAGTTCAGTAATGGCCTCCATGGCCGATTCAGGGCAGGGCACGAGTTCACAGGCCTCAGTGATCAGTTCAGGGTCCGCTCTGAGTTCCTGAACTGCCCCGACAGACCGACACCAGCGAGGACCTCAGAGAATCCACGACCTGGGTCGACATCTCTGAGAAGCGTTCAACCACTGGGGAATGCTTCGTAGACGGGTCAGGACAGAGCTGAGGCTGGGGAACAGGCTCAGGTGGATCGGGCCATGGTAAATCAAGGTCCACAGTGAGCTCTGGCGGATCAAGAGACAGGCGTGCTGGCTCAGGGGCCGTATCCATCTTGTGCGCAGGCTGGGGCTCGGCGGCTATCTTGTGTTCTGGGTCAGGACCAACGGCCATATTGAGTGGCGCTTCGCGATCGCCGGCCATCTTGTGTGTGGTGGTCTCACGATCAGCAGGGATCTTGCATGTAAACCCGGACTCTGCGGCCATCTTGTACTGGAGCGGGGCGTTCCGTATGGCCCTGCAAGAGTCGAGCTACGGGTTCAGCGTGACATTCGCGGTGCGGGGATTCCTCTGCCCAGGGCCACGAGTGTAAACGTCCTCCTTCACCTTGCCCACAGTGAAAGGAGAACCACAGTATAACAGCACAAAGTCTATAAGCTGATCTAACGTCCAATCGGGATCATCATTGGGCAAACTGTAGAGCAGCTCTAGGCCAACAAAAAGCAGTCTTTAACTACTTCCTCATTAGCTCTCACGCGGTGGCTGAAAGTGATGAATTCCTCCACGTAATCCTCAATGTTACGCCTGCGCTGAAATAGCGAATTCAAGAAGGATGCGGGAATAGATTTATAACCCGTCAGCGAGGCACTGAATAGTCTTTGTACTCACATGAAATTCCACAGCTGCTAAATCCTGTGCGATGGTCCATTCTGTCACGAGGGAGGAGGCGAGGAAGCATTCGGATTTAAATGCAAGCTGTTTTATTTACACACAGAGCGTAGACAGACAGTAAGGGTCATCACCGGTTAACATCATTGGCAGAGGCAGAGCTAAAGAGTAGTCAAAGTCCAGGCGAGGGTCGGTAACAACAAATACAATCCAGAGGGCAAAACATAGACGGTAGTCGAAAAACAGGCGAGGTCAGAAACAAACAGATCAAAACACAGCGATAAACACAGAGCAGCAAAACAACAGGAAGACAATGCAATGGACCGTGGAAGACAAACAAACAGACTGGTATATATACAGGTGAAAGTAGGTCAAGGGGTGGAGCGAACAATGAAGTACCTAGACAACAAACGAGAGTCCATGAATGAAAACAGACATAGAACACAGAGAGTTTTGCTGGGCACTGAAGTGCAATCCCCTGCTCTGGGCTGGCACTTTCAGCTGACTGTGACAGGAGGCAGGCAGACTCTGTCAGTTTAAATCTAGATTAAAGACATATCTTTACTCTGGCTTACACATAACACGCTGATACACATTTACAGTATTAATTAAATCCGTTAAAGGATTGTAAGGCTGCATTAAATAGATCAGCCGGAACCAGGAACACTCCCCTTAACACACGGTATACTCGAATGGCTTCTGCGCTAATATTAGCCTGTCTCTCTCTTATTCTGTTCCTCAGTCCGTATCCAAATCAGATGGTCTATCAGCACAAAGAGATGATCTTCATCAGAGCAGAACACCTAGATGAGCTCCGTGGACAGATCGGCGGATCCAGATGCACACACACACTATGGGCCGGTTTCACAAATGGGGCTTAGCTCAAACCAGGACTAGGCATTAGTTAAAATAAGATATTTAAGCAACTTTTACAAAAATACCTTATAAGAAAATATTACAGGTGTGCATCTTAACACAGAACAATGACACTGACATGTTTTAAGATATGTCAGAGCTATATCTTTTCATCTGAGACAGCTCAAACATGCAATTTAGTCTAGGACTAGCTTAAGCCTTGTCTGTGAAACTGGGGGTATAAGTCCTTACACAATCTAACGTGTTTAAAATTGAACTGGAAATTAGGTGCTGGGCATCCGGCCAGAGGAGAACTGGACCCAACTAAGCCTGGTTCTCCCAAGGTTTTTTTCTCCATTCTCTTATGGATGGGGTTTTGGTTCCTTGCCACGGCTGCCTATATATATATATATATATTTTTTTTTTTTATGTTATGTTAGTTATGTTCCGCTCGTTGAGGTGTCATACTCCAACACTGTAGGTGGCAGAAATGCACCATACGCTGTTTTGCCACCCGCAATTAAACCTAAAGAAGAAGAAGAATCAGGATCACTAGAAACTTCCAAGTAGGTGTGAGTTGGAGCTAAACTGTGCAGGAATTGAGTTTGACACCACTGATATAAAATATATTTTCAATATGCTAGATGCTGATAGTTACAGAACTTTGGCAGCAGGTGGCGCTAGTACACCATCATAGTGAAAAGTGACTGGGAGTGTTTGGAATTGCATATTCTAGAATAGTAGGCTTCTCTCATTATACCATTTATACTGCACACAGTGCAAATGTTTTTTCTAGTGTAATAAAAGAGATGTCTCCTTAAAAAGACACACCCAATTTAGTTCTTGCAGTTTTTACTAACAAGCTGATGAGTGCATGGAATCAGGTATGATAGATGAGGGAGACATGCAAAATGGGCAGGACAGGTTTGGTAAGCACTGGTCCATATTATTTTGCTAATTCTATTTGGACTTTTTCTTTTGATCCTTGTCTATATTTGTATTATTACAATCCATTTAGACTAAACTTACTTTATTCTGCTGCTTTCAAATAACTAACAATAACAAATAACACCCTATTATGAAAGAGAGAGAGAAAATGCAGACAAGGCCAACATACAATACCACAACATACAAGAATTTCTCTGGAAATTCCTCTGGAATCCTAATGTTTAGTCAAAGGTCTGATTTAACTTTGAATTCTTCTTTTGTCACAACCAATGATAACATTGTGGTTTACTCCTACCTATAAACAGCCCCCATTCCATGGGATTTATGATGAGGGAATTAAAAAATGACCTAAACGGAATGACAGAAATGTTTAAAAGGAAATATGGAAAGACAATACTACTTGGTGTTCTCCAAAAAGAGAGACGGACTCCTCCCCTTGTTCACTCATGAATTCTCTCCCAATCCACCCTACATGTGCCGAGTGCCACGTAGGCCAGTGTGGATGTGCACAATACCAGCTAAGGCTTCGCTCCTATCCTCTGAGTAATGGAAACCTGCTGTTTTTCATGGGAAATCATCTGAAACAAGCTATGCAGAGTTACTAGTTTATTTTAATACATTTCTACAAGTTACGTATTTGTTAGGCCAATGGTAAATTTACAATTGCTCAAAATGTTTAATTGTATAAATTCATGACCATTATATTTAAAAAAGATATTAAGAAAGGTTATTCCTAAAATAAAAACATGTACAGGCCTGTATGTTAAGTTCATGCTATTTCCCAAATACAAAACACTAACGTTAGTACGCCTTTTGGTCAGGCTTGGGAAATATGATAACATTCGGTCAGTAACCGTCAGTATATGGTTAGATACAGTCAGTTTTAATCGGAAGCTGTGCAATTCGTAGTTTCGCTTAAACGCGAAAATGCTCCACAGCACTTTTCACTCATGTTCCGTTTGAATTCGCGCGTCCAATACAAACTTAATTTAGTTTGAGCGGTGCTTCATGCGTCGGCGTCGCTGTAATGATAATGGGCGATAGGGTGACCGTATGTGCCATTTTCCCAGGACGCATCAATATGATATTTTTGTCTGCGAAACCCGACGCGCTCCAATTATGTGTCTGGCTGATGATTCCTCTTAACTTTAACTCATTTCCTTTGGTTTACCACTTTTAGGTCGTCTGTGTTTTCAGCAGACTACTTTTACTGCATTACCTATCAACTGAAGAGAAAGCAAGCAACGTGGACAGAGGAACTAGGTTAATTACTTTCATATGTGGTTCTACTGCCCGAGGAAAGCTGCCAGAGAAAAGGGAAGCCCGGCGCTGAACGTACCGGGTGATCTACGAAAAACAACAGTGACCCAGTACAGCTGATTCTGTTCATGTGAACAGTTACAGGTTCTGTTCATGTGGCTCTCAGACGACGAGCACAAAATATTTTCTATTTTTCTTTCACGAAGACAGGCTGCAGTTGACTTGTCAGTCAGCTAGACTGGAATGGAAGCCTTTATTAAAACGTTCGAATCTGGTTCTTTGTGGAATGTTAGCAGATATTCGGAGTCTACGCTTCATTCTCTGAATACCCCATCTGAGTCCTTGAGAAGAAAAACACTTTTATTTATCTCTTTGAATGCGCCAGATCGTGAAAGAGGATAGGAATTGATGGTTTTATTTTATAATGTGTTGCCATTTCAAAGTGTTGTTGTAATGCACTTTACATTTATTTTGTTCTTGTCATCGCCTACTTCACTTGAGCAAACTGCATCGTTTTTACACATTGTTAAAGTTCATCTGAGACTCACATAGCCTACCTCCTAGAAAGTCTGGGCAGACGTCCATTTTTGTGCAAAAGTTTTTTTGTTTTAGCATTACACAGGCGGTTCAGGGAGGTCATGTAGTGTTGGTATGGCCCATTTTGACTTTAAAGTCTTGTGTGCAGCCAGGTGTCACTGATACCAAGATCAGTAGAATAAATCAATGCTTTAACTAATACAGTTCTTAACACTTCACTGATTGATGGGTACTTTGATGACCGGAGAACATACTGCATAGCATGGCTTTAACACATAACATGCCGCAGACACCAAAAAAACCCCAGATTTTTCCGGATGCTATTTGATTGATGCAGCTAACCAGCCGTGACATGAATCACCTGTTCAGTATATAACTGTTCAGTGTAGTTTGCATGTCATATTTTATAGTTGGAATTTGTTTATACTAAATATTTTTTTTAATCAATACTTAATACATTTTAAATGAATTAAACATAGTTTTTTTTTTAATATGTGATTTATTATAATTATGGTAATCATTTTATAAAAGCAATAAGGCACTTTATTTCTTTAAAAAAAACAGTTTTATATATATATATATAATCAGTTAATTTTTATTTACTATTAATATTTATTTAATTCACTAATTTTTTTTTTTCCCCTGATGATGAGTTTGTTTCTTCATCGGAAGATGTGGAGAAATTTAGCATTACGTCACTTGCTCACCAATGGATCCTCGGGAGTTATTAGGTCCAAACAGCCGATAAATCACTGCTGGCCAAAACAAGTCCATAATAACCATCCATAATAACACTTCCTCCACTGAAAAGTCTGTTGTCCTCCTACATAAAAATCTATCAGTTTATTTGTTTATAACTGTTTGGACTGTTTTCACTAAAACAGTGCTTAATCTGTGCAATGTTTTTTCACTGTATAAAGCAATATTATGACAAGGACTCATTATTTTGGAGAAAGCAATGGTTTGAAGTTAAAAATGTTGTGATGTATTTGTTTATTACAAATGTGTATCTTGTGGATTACCCACATTGCTTGTAAATTATTTTGATGTTTTTATCAGCTGTATGGAAGCCACATTTCTCCACGTGTTCCAATAAAGAAACAAATCCATCTACATTTTGGATGGCCATTTACATTATTTTAACTTTGAAAGTCAGGCAAGCTGTTCTAAAATAATTTAATTTGCTGCAATTTAGCATATTTTTGGTATTTATGTGAAGAATAGAAGAATACCATACTATTGTTAAGTGAAAATGTGCCCTCTAGTGTGCTTTAACAGAGTTTGCATAATTTTATTGCACTGGTGGATGATGAATATAGAATGGCTCATCTAAAAGTGGATCATTTTACATTGACAAATATAATATGTAGTCTACGGGTTCAGAGCGAAGGCCACAAATTAAATATCATCCATGTAATTTATGACACACGTTCAGTGAAGCCTTAAATTTAAAGGATATTTTCTGTTGGTCTGCTGAAAAAGGAGGGAAAAAAGACTTTGGAAACCTCTGCATCTAGTCGTTCAATGTTGGTCCTTGTGGTTTGTCACTGGGCATGAGTGGTTTAAGAGGCTAGACACAGAATTTGGAGACCATTGATTATGTTTTTCTAAATAGCAATTATGGTTCCCTTGCAAGCCATAGGATGCATCGCTCATGGGAAAGTATAAGGCAGTAGCTGGGTCAGATGAGAGTACGTAACAGTTAAAGGAAATAATGGAAGGAGGCATACGTTAAGGTCTGGGTGGCCCAGGTGAGTTTATGATTGAAAGTTATAAACAGTGCATCATATGACAAATGTAGAACAGTTTCCAACAAGACATGGAGCTCCTATTGTAACTAAGCTCATGATGTTTAATGTAGCACCTCATAGAGCTGTGAAGGGCCCACACATGACTTTGCTTTCAGAAAAGAGCTACAAAGTAATAAAGGATTTTGGGAAAGTTACAGGAAGAAAATAAAAAACGGATTTCATTTTATGAGCAACAACTTTCTGAACAGACAATGTAGTGTATGTCTGCTTAATTTGCAGTCCTCATTCAATGAAAACATTGATATATGAAGACATTTTGCCAAGTTTTTTTAAGTGCCTCTGAAAAGTTCATCCAAAAGTCAGATGTCACAGCACAGCATATTGAGAAATGCTGAACATTTTCTATCTTTACCCAAACATCTTTTGTTAATAATAGTTTTTTGTATATCTGAAGCTATTTCTTATAACAAGAACATTTATACAAATACAAAAAAGAAAAGTAACAAACTGTAAGTTTGGTTTCATTTTTATTTTTAAATATGTTGGTAAAAATGATTAAGATACGCATTCAAGGATTAATAAATCAGGACTTCTTGAAAATGCGTGGCACATTTTATACTAGAAGCTTCCTTTTCATTTTTTGATTAATATTACCGTGTATGTCGATGGGAAAATATATATTTTTTCACTTATTTTTTGGTTTACTAGTATAAAGTAGGTCACGATGAAAACACTTTTGGGATATTTTTACCAATTCTTTACATATTTCTTTTAAACATGTGAAATCTCACGTTTTATACGGGGCTTTTTCATTAGGAGCTTGTATTACAAGAAATTTAAAAAATCAGCTCCTCCTCCCTCTTACACTTGAGCATCAGTTAGTCCAAGTGCAGAGCAATAGGAGGTAGCACTGAGATCTTACCTTTCCGTTATGTAAGTCTCACTTGATTTAATTTAATTTATTAGGCTATTTTTTATTTTCAAGCAAGCTTTATGAAATCACAACTTAGCCCAATTTTATTGTTTTCCCAATTTAGTTACTGCAACGTTGGCAAGCTGAAGAACTGGAGCAGCCAATTTAACATTAAAAAATGAGTTTAATTGACACCTTAATTTACGCATTTGCGCATGTGTTTTTATTAAGTTGCATTGTACAAACTGGTTATTCTCAGCGTCAGGGCAACAGTGGAGCGGCAGCTCTCAGACAAACCATACAATGGCAGCACAACGGCAAACTCTTTAGTATATTAAGTCAAGGCTCGGAGTATCAGGCACCGTTAAAACGAGACGGAAACAAAGAGCAGACGCAAGCCAGGCCGATAGCCATCGTCCGCAACGATGATGCGGCTACGAGAACCGACGGCTCAGCTGCTGCTGCTGCTGCTGCTTCGTCTTCTTCGCGAACCTCCTCCGCGCGCTTGCAGTCAGGTATCGGTGCGCGCTGGTTATCAGGTAAAGGGCGCGCTAGAGGATCACGCGGGAATCAGACAGAGCAGCTGCAAACATCAGTCAACGGCACCGACAGACCCGCGCTGGACGATGAAGTGATGGCTGGAGATGATCCCTACAACCCATACAAGTCTTCTGACCCGGACAACCCTTATTATAACTATTATGACACGTACGAGAGACCGCGTACTGCATCGCGCCCGGGATATGGCACAAGATACTTCCAGTATGGTAAGGACAGTATGATATCTGTCTGTCTGAGTGACTTTCTTTACCTTTACGATTTTTGCGTCATGCTTATTCAAACGTTATTTTATGTGGATTTGCTAACTTAAAAAATGAATTGTCTAAATAATATGCCAACTTATGTTGCATAAGACTCTGGATTAAAATTATTTGCAATGTTGTGTAAGAAATCAAACGTTTGAATGTCCAGTCGTAAAATGCATAATCTGTACGCCATTTATGAAACTATACCATTCAAGCTATATGAAGAATTAAAAAGCTAAAAAAGTTTTTTTTTTTTTTTTTAAATTCGGCACCACAAAGAGCATGGAGATCCTCCTGTTGTTTTTTAAATGCATGCATTTAATTTAATTGAAACTCTTGGTTTAAAATAATGGCGTTCTTGCAGAAAAAAACAGGCTAAAGTGGTTTGCTTGTAAGGGTGGTCTGACGAACTTGGCAGGTGGTCAGGCTAGTTTAAGCAGTTTTTTTTTAAGTTTAAGCTTTTATTTGAATTCTGTTCATTTTCTTTTATCTTTTAATAAAACATTTCAGTGTTTCATAGGTTTGCCTGATCTTGTTGGAGACCCATACTACATCCAAGCGTCCGCCTACGTGCAGAGAGTTCCAATGTACAATCTCAGATGCGCTGCAGAGGAAAACTGCTTGGCGAGGTATTATTGTTGATATAATCCAGAAAAACGCACTCAAGATTTTTGGTGCTGTGCTGCAACTAGAGAGAGTTAGCGCACTGGCATTCCTCAAGTGTAACAGATGAGTCATGAGAACCTATTTAAAACCCATGTGGTAGGAACATCCTATAACTCAAACCAGCTCTGTGAGAGGGGAAAGAATAAAAAAAGCTGTGCCACGATGTGAAGTGAGAAACTCTTCAAACAGATTTCACATAAAGCTGTTTACATGGAAAAATGATCACATGCTTGACTGCAAAACACATTACTGAGGCACTCATTACTCATTTCTTTGGAAATGTGCATCTGTAGTTGTTCCATGTGCACTTGAAATATGGCCACGGGGCCAAGATACGCATTCTGAAAGCTGTTAGGACAATACAGGAAACTTAAGGAATGTTTGATATTTTGTAACCGTTGGGCTTTTTTTGTTGAGCAGCACTGCATACAGATCCAGTGTGAGAGACTATGACACGCGTATGTTGCTGAGGTTCCCGCAGCGAGTCAAAAACCAAGGAACCTCCGACTTCCTTCCCAGCAGACCGCGCTACACCTGGGAATGGCACAGCTGCCATCAGTAAGTCAGAATCTGACAGCTCCAACCATTTCTGCAGTTGCATGTTTAGTGATGCATCACAGACCAAGAACTCTAAAGGGAGTATGTGGTACAGTTAACCCGAATTCCTTAGGCAAAAGTAAGATTGTGAAGCTTTATCGTGGTTTGAGTGTTGTATCTAACTGATGTCTGAATCTAGTGATGGTGGTGCTGTTTTTATAGTGAAAAAGGTCTGTGTTCTTGTCTAAATGAAAACACTTAGAGGAGGCCCACTATTGCTGCTATACTTCAGTTGACTCAGTAATAGCTCACTGCATAGTTTCGTCCTGAAGTAAGCCGTGTCTCACCACCAACTACGGCATACATTTGGACATACTCCAGTGTATACAAAGACTTAAGGTCTTATGCATAAATGAGGTGTAACGTTTGTGTGCTGACCTGCATTTATTTGATGTATCATAATATAAAAATGTCTGGTTGTCATTTATTTTTATGGTGCACAAAATGTTTTTTTTTTAGCTGAATCTTCCATTAAGATACTATAATGTGATTATGGGCTATGTTTTGGTTTTTTCATTTGGTTTAAAGGAATATTAAATCCAGAAATTAATTTTTTGAATTATTTACTTATTTACCAAACCTTTAGACTTTCTTTAGTCTGTATAAAAATAAAAGGAGAATATTTGAAGAATGTACTGGTTGCTTTTTCCCATTTAATTACAAACAATATACACTGCAGCTTTTAATGTCTGGAGCTTTTTAATGTCTGATCAATGTTAACCATTGTCTGATTTGTGAATGAATTGGATCTTGTTAATTCAATAAATCATTCATTTAGTTCAATTTCACAGAAACAATCTGAAAGATTTGTTTACAAATATGATTTATTTCTAGACAAGTCCAACTGCTTTCCTTCAACTCATAACTTTAGCATCAGTGATTCTCAAATTAACAGCTTAAGGGGATAATTAAATTTCAATCTGTTTCTTGTTTTGCTTTAGAAGACTTTAAATATGGCACTGGCACACAAAATTATATAAATGCTTTTATGATGCTTTTATGGTACTTCTGTTATGTTTATAAGGCTCAAAAGTCTCCACTTATTGTAATTGCATGGAAAACAACTGCATTTAAAAACCACCTTACAATGTTCTCCTGATGTGGTTAGAACATGAAAAATTATAATAAGAGTATTATATTCTTATAAGTATTATAAGAGAATTTTCATCTTTGCTTGAACAATGCCTGCCTCCATTGAGACTATTTAAGGTGAAATAAGCATAGACTGGTGTGGTGTAAATTCCTGCTCACACATTGTCCATTGAGTTCCTTTGGAGAGGTTCTGCACAACATTCTTTTTTCCCCTAAAGATCTGATAAATGTCCCAGTTTTCAAGAAGTTCATTAATTGGATTAAAGGGGTGAAAATGAATTGAAATCAGAATTAAAAAAAGCTTTATTAAATATTTTTGCATGTATAAGGAATTTGTTTTAGTGTCACAGCTTCCAGTACACAGAGACAACAACACACAGATAATACAAAATTAAAAGTGAACACACACATGTATACAATCAAAAAGAATAATAAATTGTATGTACAGGTGTGCTATAGATAAAATAGAAGAATATTAAAAAATAAGATGTAAGGATGTACTAGGATGTAGGGTTATAAATATCAGGTTATTGCATATATATTTTTTGCAGGTCATTGCCTGAGGAAAGAAACTGTTCTTGTGCTCAATTGTCCTGGTATTCGGCACTCTGTAGTGCCGATCAGATGGCAAAAGTTCAAAAAGGAGATGGCTTGGATGTGATGGATCCAGAGTAATTTTCTGAACCTTTTTATCACTAATCAATAATGTCCTCTGTAGTCTTTTGAATTATGGTTTTGTAGCTGAGCCAAACCAGTACACAGGACAGACTCAGTGACAGCTGAGTAGAACTGTGTAAGCAACTCTTGTGGATGGCAAGCATTTTAAATCCTATTAACTAACTCACCTAGAAATGCGATTCTCAGAGGCAGGCAAAATTTTAATGCACCGGTTGTAAGTGATGCATGATGATAACCTGATTTACTTTGCTGTTTCTAGGCACTACCACAGCATGGATGAGTTTAGTCATTATGACCTGCTGGAATCTAGCTCTCAGAGAAGAGTAGCAGAGGGGCACAAGGCCAGTTTCTGTCTGGAGGACACATCCTGTGACTACGGCTACTACCGACGATATGCCTGCACCTCCCACACTCAGGTCATTTTCATTTATTATGTATTTTCTATAATTCTGTTTTCCAAAACTACATAACTGAAATGAAACCTATGACCGATTTGGAACATTGTTTTTTTTTAAATAGTGCTTTTCATGAAATAAACACAGAGAGCTCAATTCACAAATGATTTCTAAAAACTTTGAGGTTAGCATGTTGGTAAGATCTCAGCACTTCTACAATAAGCATAAGAAATACATGAATTAACATAATTGAATTGAAAGGGTTATACCCCACCCCAAAAAGGAAAACTTTGTCGTTAATCACTATAGCCCTGTGTTGGTTCTAAACCTGTAAAAGCTTTGTTCGTCCTCGAAACACAATTTAAGATATTTTGAATGAAAAAAGGCTTGTGATTGTCACCTTGACTGCCAAGCAAAATACACTGTCAAGGACTAGAAAAGTACCCATCATCTACTATAAGTGGTTCAACCATAATGTTATGAAGTGTCAAGAATACTTTTGTATGGTAACACAAACATAATGACTTTTTATAATGACATCAGTGTGTAATGACTGATTAAAAAAAAAAAAACTCCCAAAACACTAAATTCAGAATGGATTTTGAAACCCTCCAATAAACCCGAGAAAGACACTGCATAACTAAATGAAACCTCATATGTGAGAGATTTTAAACTTTGTACATTATAACTGAAATATTCATTGAATCTGTATTTCGGATGATTAGCATGTTACTAAGCTTACAACACCTCTTAAAAGTGTAGTAACTATATTTTATTGGCATATTGACTACAATGTGAATAACCACAGTTTTACTACAAATACCATGGTAAGTTGGTAAGCAAAAACATGGTTAATTTGTAGTTACCTGTGTTTAATCAATCAAT
This sequence comes from Enteromius afrohamiltoni, assembly GCA_034779775.1. NCBI lineage: Eukaryota > Metazoa > Chordata > Actinopteri > Cypriniformes > Cyprinidae > Enteromius > Enteromius afrohamiltoni. Next base: position 4,531,846 of record JAUYWG010000044.1, read on the forward strand.
CAATCAATCACTTTTATTTATATAGCGCTTTTAACAATACAGATTGTAGCAAAGCACTGAACATTATCAAATAGGAGAACAGAGTGATGGTAATGTATAATGACAGGATTAAATTATTTATTTATCAAATGCAGAGATGGTCTCTGTAATCAAAATTATGATAATCACTAGAAATTAGGTGCCCCAACTAAGCAAGCCAGAGGCGACAGCAGCAAGGAACTCCCATCCATGAGAGAATGGAGAAAAAAAACCTTGGGAGAAACCAGGCTTAGTTGGGGCCAGTTCTCTTCTGGCCAGATGCCCAGCACCAAATTTTCAGTTCAGTATAAAGCACGTCAGATTGTGCAAAGGACTTATAGTGTGTGTGTGTTTGTGGGCATTTGCATATGGACTAAGAAACAGAATAACAGAGAGACAGACTAATATTAGCGTAGATGCCATTATTTTTTTACAGTGCAACTGTTATGAGTCAGACCTCTGTGGCTCTCTCCGACCGCCATCAGCGGGAACCATCGCCCGAGTATTAAAGTTCCCAACCGGACCTTTTAGACCCACGCACCTTGGCGAGTTCCGCTCCAGGTGTCACTCGTTTTCTCCCCTTTAAAAGAGCAGGGTTTGCTACAGGAAGTCGCAGAATTTTGTTTTGCCTTGGCGAACACTCTGAGCGTTTCTCTGGATTTATTTGGACTGATTTCCCGTGGATTATTATTGGACTGTTTCTCTGGTTTGCGATTCTTGCTGGTTGTCCCGAACTTCTGCCTGGACTTTGGACTTTGATTCTTGCTGGTTGCCCTTGACTCTCTGCCTGGACTCTGGTCTGTGATTTTTCCTTCTCTTCGTTGCTCACTACTGCTGTTGTTTGACCCCGTCTGTTTCACTCTATTTCCACTCCGGATCCAGCGGTCGTTTATCAGTTGGCTGACGAATTAGCTCAGCAAGGGAACATGCTGACCGCACATCAACAGCGACTTGAGAAGCTGAGTCAAGTAACTGATGAGATACTGCAGTCTCAGTGAGATCTCACCCGCACTCTTGCCGCCATCTTCTTCCAACCAAGCTCATGTATCACTACCGGACAAGTATGATGGAGCAGCTGGAAAATGCAGGGGCTTCCTTCTTCAGTGCTCGATTTACATTGAACAGCAACCACAATGCTTTAACACTGACAACAGTAAGGTCTCTTTGATTTGCTCACTTGAGGGGAGGACCTTGAATATGTGGAGTTGGCGGTCCAGACTGATAATCTGCTGCGATCTAGACGTGGTCATCGCTCTACCGCCTTACTTCACCACAACCCAACAAACTCCTGAGCCTATGCAGATCGGCTCGACGCATCTGACTTCTGAAGAACATGAACGAAGGAGGCGCAGTCACCTCTGCCTATACTGTGGTCAAGCTGGGCATCTACTCGCTAACTGTCCTTCACGTCCCTCATTTCCAACTCAAAAACGGGGGAGTGTACAACCCTCTCATAACTCTCTTACTGTGGATGTCTGTCTAACTGTACATAACCAGAAAATTCACACTAATGCCTTTATTGAATCTGGATCTGAGGGAAATTTATTGACAAATCATTTACTAAACATAATGATCTTCCTCTTGTTCCATGTGAACCCTGTGGACGACCCCTGGGCCCCGGGAATGTAAAAACCACCACAGAGGATGTCGAACTTCTCGTCGGGCCATTGCATACAGAGTCTCTACGATTATACACCATCCAATCACCCAAACATCCGTTCATCCTTGGACTTCCTTGGCTCGAATTCCATGACCCCACGATTTCTTGGACGGAAAACAAATAACTCGCTGATCACCCTATTGTCAGGAACATTGTTTACAAAGGCTGCCAAGTCCTGCTGCCCAACTTGATTCCACTGATCCCACTCATGACACGCCTGAGAAACTCCCAGCACCCTATCGAGACCTGCGACTGGCCTTCAGCAAAATCAAAGCCACCCAGCTGCCTCCTCACAGACTCATACGACTGTGCCGTAGAGTTACTCCCTGGAACCACATCACCCAAGGGACGCATTTTTCCCCTGTCACAGCCCGAGACTGAAAGCATGTGTAACTACATACAGGAGCAACTAGCCAAGGGTTTTATCCGCCCTTCAACCTCCCCTGCGGCCGCCGAGGTTGAGAGCATAGGTTGTTATTTAGATAAGTTCTTGAGATGGAAAAACGCAGTTTTACAGATGCTAGAAACATGGCTTTCAAATGAAAGATTGTTATCAAACAGCACACCTAGGTTCCTAAATGCACAGCTGCTGGATTAGAGTCTGGTGAAGTTTTCTGTGATATTGACTCGGTAGACGGTTGATCCATTTGCAAGCTGTTTTATTGTACAATCGTAGTCGAACAGGCTGGGGTCTAGGCAGGCAGATAGAGCAATAGAGACAAAGCAACAATACCGGAAGACAGGCAGTAGATCGGGGCAACAGGCAATGTTCAGAGTCCAAAGTCCAGGAAAGGGTCGGGGCAACAAGCAAGAATCAACGTAGAGGTAACAGTCCAGGTAAGTTCCAGAAAATCCACAGAATATCACAAGGAAAAAACGCTCAAAAAGTGCGCAAACACAGTGCGAAGTTTTATTTCGGCATCTCTGAGTGTTTTTCCTTGTGATATTCTGTGGATTTTCTGCGGAAGCTTCCGGGGTACATGGGCGGAAGTGGTCTGGGTGGGAACTAATATTCAGGGGAAGGTTCCCGCTGATGACGGTCGGACGGAGCCACAGAGGAGCTGTAATATATGTGTCTGAACTCAAGTCTGGTCATTGAGTTTATACAAATGCTTCCAGGTTCAATTAATCAGAAGGATCACAATTAACAAATACCATGCCAAAAAATGTGAAAAATTAAAACAAATACATATCTAAGTCATGAAATTATGAAACAAATATAACAATATAAATATTAACAGCGGACACAACAAATACATAATTCATAACCCATAACTGACCTATCAGCGCCAGCTACAGCAGCCATCAAGTGTTAGTGTCACAGTCTATGTTTAATGTTCACGTGTTCTACTATGTCTTTGTTTATATGTTTCATGCTCCTTTTGTATCCGCCCCTGCCCATGTATAGCGTTTCCTGCCCTTGTTTAGTTCCTTGTGTTAATTAGTGTCCAGCTGTGTCTCGTCTATGTCTGTGTATTGATAGTGCCTTAGTTCAAACCTTATTTGTTGAATCTTCAAGTGTCTTGCGTGTCTTCACTGCCTTGCCTTGTGTACCGTGTCTAAGTTTATGATTAAATTAACTACTGTTTTGCAAGAATCCTTGTCTGTGAGTCTTCATGCCAGAGTGCAGCGTGACAGTACGATTCCACCAAACAGAAACATCGACAAGATGGAAAACCCCTTCAAGTTCCTGCATACCTGCGCACAAAATGGTCGTCCTGTTCTGGAGTATGCCAAGGAATTTCTTTGGATTGCTCGCCTGATGCATGGGAAAGATCAGGCATTAAAGACTTTGTTTTGGTTGGGGCTTGATCGACAACTTGGGAAGCAGGTAGTCATCTCCAACCATCACGGCTCCTTCGCTCAGCTAATCAACGAGGTGTTGTGTCCACTCATCTCAGCCGACAAAGCCAATTCCCAGCCCACCAGGTAACGGAGGAGAGCAGGATTCATTGACTAATATGCCTGAGCTGATTCCAGATAAATCCCGTTCCGCTGATCCAGGATCCTGTCACTGCGTCACAGCTAGCAGAGCCGTTTCTAGAGTCTGCTGCGCTGCAAGAGCGCTCTCCAGAGTCTGCTGTGCTGCAAAAGCACCCTCCAGAGTCTGCTACGCTGCCAGTGCCACAGCCCAAGTTCACACTGCCAGAGCCACAGCCCGAGTTCACGCTGCCAGAGCCACAGCAGCCAGAGACCATGGCAGAAAGGGGGTCTCGTGGAGTCCTGGCCAGAGCCAGTGCCACAGCCCAAGTTCACGCTGCCAGAGCCACAGCAGCTAGAGCCACAGCAGCCAGAGACCATGGCAGAAAACAACAGAATCCTACGAGTCTTCATGCCAGAGTGCAGCGTGACAGTTAGACAGTGTTTTAGATTATTACATGTGGGTTTTTTAGGTCCGATAATTAAGACCTTTTTTTTTCAGAATTTTTATAGTAAGAAGTTACTTGTAATCCAGTTTTTTTATATCAGCTATGCATTCCGTTTTGTATTGTATATCAGTATTCAATATCAGTATTGAATGATATTACATATTATTATATATTGTGGCATATAATCTTTGCAATGTAATGGTGCAATGTTATTTATAATCAACATAATACATTAAAGGGACCATTGAAATAAAGTGAAACCGAAGAGTTTTACACAGTGGTCTGTTATTGTGGCAACATTGCCACTCTGTTAAACTAACGCATCACAAAATGAAATGTGATTGGTTGCTTTACCTGTCAGTCAAATGGCCACTTGGGCAGATCTTGGCCATTTAAATTGGAGTTTCCAGGCATTCAGCCATCAGTCAAAAGGTCTGGTTATGCAAGTCTAGTAATTATTTAATCTGATATCAATGTCAATTCTTACATATTTTACAGGATGACTAATTTGTATGAATTTATTTGTATATTTTGTGAAAAATCATACATATTTTACAAGCTAATACATTGAAATTTTTATTATCTAAGTGAGGTTGTGAAATTCATATGATTTAGCCATCTCGTAAAATACATATGAATTGGTCATTAGATAGATGAAAAACAACTAAAAATACATTTAAATGCTGCCTATGTAGGCAGCTCACTAGTCAAAGCAATTCTTACTGTTGATGTTATTAACCATAGATACTGCACGAAAAAAGTGACCTTAATGAAAATATTTGATCCTATACTTACTATGGCAGTACCATGGTCCAGTGATGGAGAAATATCATGAATGCTGTATGATGGTCATACCATTTTACTTTAAGGTACCATAACCATTTTACATGTGCATGTGATGAAAGTATTCTGTTGTATTTCCAGGGCCTAAGTCCAGGGTGTTACGACACTTACAATGCTGACATTGACTGCCAGTGGATAGATATTACTGATGTGAAACCTGGAAATTACATACTCAAGGTTTATTGCCTTAAATCAAATAATTTATTATTGCATTCAAAAAATTTCCAATGTCATGTTGCTGACTTCCAGCCTGTTTGTCTTTTTCTGGTTTAGGTTAGTATAAATCCCAGTTACCAGGTGCCAGAGTCGGACTACAGTAACAATAATGTGCGCTGTGATGTACGTTATACCGGAAACTATGTTTATGTTTCAGGATGTCATATTTCACAGTAAGTAGGCTATACTTCATTTATTTAATGTTTTATATATATTTCAACTGACTAGTTAAACCAAATACTGTAATATGCTATGTTTATTTCAGGTATTAAGAATCTACTAAAGTATCAAAAGGAATAGGGAAAGATCATGATTGATGATAAAAACCTTCAACAAATTGAATGGATCAATGGACGTCGATCATGGGCCACTTTCCTGTGAAAATGTGTGAGAGCCAATAATCAGCAGGGCATTTTAGTGTTGACAATGCCACAGAATATAGAGGCCTGAGGCATGAGTCCAGTTTTACAGTTAATGGCATTATTCGTTTTTTTGTAGTTTTTTTGCTATGAAATTACTAAGCAAACTTAAAAAAAGAAAAACAAAGTGTCCAGGGTCGTATTATGCTGGATTCCTATAGAAATTTGGATAAAATGGTGCTTATACTGCCAGAAACCAACACAGTTTGCATAGGTACCAGACATTCCCCAAATCATTTAGTATCATTCTCTCAGACTGATAAATTATAAACATGAAACCTTCAGATATTGATCCACACTGGTGTTTTTACCTAAAACATGCTTTAGTGTGCTAGAGCAATGCTTTAGTTGTGTATTCTAAGTAGATATTTATATACAGATGCTCATATTACTGCAACACGTTTTATATATGAAATGAAAATTACTTGAATAAATAACTTCACACTCAGCCTTATTAAATGACTTTGTCTGGTATTTTGACTTGCCCCCTCACATTGTGGCATTAAAATTCTCCAATTTCAGAAAATGTTTGTTCAATGTAAATGTTGTGTATATGTGCTGTTTTTGTTTGTTTTTGTTTTTTGCCATCTTGTGTGATGTATAAAGTATTTTCTAAAAGTAATAAACATAGATAACTCTTAAAATTATTTTCATGAAAACCCAAAATTCCTATCTCAAAAAATGAGCATATTTCATCCGACCAATAAAAGAAAAGTGTTTTTAATACAAAAAAAGT
>JAUYWG010000044.1:4547384-4564277 GCA_034779775.1 Enteromius afrohamiltoni
TTTCTTTCTGTGTCTTACCCTCTTGCTTGAGGGTGTCAATGATGGCCTTCTGGACAGCAGTCAGGTCGGCAGTCTAATCCATGATTGTGGTTTTGAGTAATGAACCAGGCTGGGAGTTTTTAAAAGCCTCAGGAATCTTTTGCAGGTGTTTAAAATTAATTAGTTGATTCAGATGATTAGGTTAATAGCTCGTTTAGAGAACCTTCTCATGATATGCACATTTTTTTTTACAGAAAATAATGAACTTTATCACAATATGCAAATTTTTTGAAAAGGACCTGTATATCCTGAACAAATTAAGCCTAATAAATTTTAACTTATCCCCCCAGTTGCACAGACAAGGCTTAAGGTAGTCCCAGACTAAATTACATGTTTGAGCCGTCTCAGATGAAAATATCTTGCTATGACATATTTTAAAACATGTCAGTGTCATTGTTCTGTGTTAAGATGCACACCGGTAAAATTTTCTTATAAGGCATGCTTGTAAAAGTTGCTTAAATATGTTAATTAAACGAATGCCTAGTCCTGGATTAAGCTAAGCCCCGTTTGTGAAATCGAGCCTTAAAGTACTAAAAAGAAACATCAAATGAAGATATTTATGTTTGAGAGGCATCTCATCTTTTTACCATATATAAAATTTTGGATGCAATAATATGAATATGATTTCATGAGCGTTTGAACTAGGCTGCTGTACTTTGACAAGCAACACCATGAACACGGTTCATTCACTATTCTGTCATGTGACACTGCATTTATTTGCGTTAAAGCCCTTTTTTTGACAAAAAGTGTTTCCAAACATTTTTTTATGACATTTTAAGTATCGATACAGAATTTATGAGCTTACGTTATACAGAAAATTACTGTGTATACATTTACAAAATTATATCGATAATTAGCATTTCCATTAGCTATATCGGTAAAATATTTTAAGCGCTAAAGATTTTTTCACCGTGGATGGAAACCTGGCTACTGAAGACTTGAGTAATAATTGAAAATTAAGCACTACATTACAGTATTAAAATTACATGTTAAAACATATTACAACAGAAAACTGCTCCTTTAAATATTTTCAAAATATTAGTGTTTTGTTTTTTTTACTGTTTTTTTGTTTAATAAATGCAGGCTTTAAGAGTGAGCAACTCACTCTTTCAAAAACGTTTGTTCCTTTAATTTGAAGAAATTTTTAATAGTTGTGATATACCAAGTTTTCCCATGTAATGTTAAAAAAAAACATACCTGTTCCATTGCGCACTTTCTCTTGAAGTTCAGAAAGCTTTGTGAAGTTCTTCTGAAGCTCAGCTTCAGTAGTATTGACATAGATGTACATGTAACATGAAGGCCCTTCAGATATAGTGTACACCTTATGGTACGCACCTGCTGCAATCTTAATACACAATAATGACATTTATCACATCAGTTCAATAGTAAAAATATTAAATGTCACAGCAGAATGAATCAGAGTTCATTAAAGAGGAATGTACAATTGTACCTGCATCTTTTCACCAGGTTGTAAACTATAGTTCTTCTTCTGTTCCACCATTTCAACATTTACCAGACCCTCCAGGACTTGAACGCTGGTGTTGCCAAGATCCTCACTCACAAAGTTTTCAAGATAAAGGCCTGTGAATTCAACAAGCAGAAGCAAATGAGCATATGTGTGGGTAAATAAGATAATACAGTAACGAAACAGCAATATACCTGGGAAGTCAGCGATGAATACCACTTCAGTCTGGTTGTCTAAAGACCCTTCAATCTCCTCAAATTTAGTTCTCCACGGTGAGAGGTCAACAAGCAGTGGCATGAGCCATGAATTGGGCTGGAATGGTGACCAGTCTGCCTTTACAATGTCAACACGTGGGTCAAATATCCTGCAGGTGAGAAAGAGAGACATTTTTTACCTTTGGTCTTAGATTATCATTCTGTATGAATCAAAGAACATCTAAATCTAATGCAAATTGAACAGTGTAAGCATTATTAACCTTTGCTGGAAGCGGTCGTTAATGGACACCCAAATGTCAAAGTAGATCTCTGGGTCTGAGATATTAAAGTGTGGCAGATTCTCACTTAGGCAAGTGGCGTACTGCTTTAACATATCTCCATGGTCCTTCCATCTCCGGCTCTGAGTGAAAACCTGCACCACATTGAAAAAAGATAATAAGCATCTAAAAATGCATAATGTAGTGGTACAATTTCAGTGAGTTTCACTCTGTACTAAAATAAAGAATATAGTAGGCCAAAACAAGTTAAGCTCTATTGTATTAACAGTGTCTATCGTACATTGGTGATTTATCCTATAAGCTTTAAATGCATGCAAGTTAATGAAACCTTAAGCTATAGACATACAATTTTTTGGGGTTGTATGTCAAAATTATTGGTATGACTGAGGTATGTCAAAGTTATTACCATTAGAGCTCAACCAGCATTTAACCTGAAAATATTTTTGTTTATCAATTGACTCACGCCAGGGTTCAGATATCCTATCTCCCCCGTTACTCCATCTCTGTAGGTGATCTTAACATGCTGATGTGAGCGTGAGTGAACCATCATGTCCCATGAGTAGCCATACAATCCATTTGTCCAGTTATTATAGCCCTGTGTAGACAAGAGATTCGGTTTTTAACATGAGAAATTCTTAGATTCTGAATAATAATAATAATAATAAGGCTGTTACATTGTTAAGTTAAATAATGATTATTCATTAAATGACAACAACAGTATTAAAAATAAAAATGTTACATTAAGTCAAAAAAAGAAAGACTAATTATTAAATAATAATGTAAATAAAATAAAATGTAAATTATGGTATTATTAAAATAAAGAATAGAAAATAATAATAATTATATAATGTTACATAATTAAGTTAAATAATGTTTAATAAAATTATAATAAAACAATTCTATCTAAACAATTCTATTATTTTCTAAAAGTTAAATAATTAATAATATTAAAAGAATTATGATAAATAAAACAAATGTCAAATGTTAATATATTATTGAAAAGATTAATTATAATGAATCCTTAAATAATTTTAATAAATTAAGTTACAATTACTTAACATAAAGTTAATTTATATTATTATTAAATTATCCAATAGTAATATAATAATAATAGTAATAATAATAAATGATATAATAAATACTGCAATAATAAATTAATTACATTTTTAATTCTAAATAAATTCAAAGGATTGTGTTGCCAGGGTGTTGGTGTCTAGATCAAGTGAGACAAGCCTGTCTCTATGACGTTCTCTAGATCTGGCTCAGGACCCACTTTCAGTGCAAGACTATAAGATTTTTGTGTTATTGTATAACATAATCCTAATTGCGCTTGTATAAATAACAATGGAATAGGAATAGTGTGTAACAAGATTCATAATCTAAAGTATTATTTATGTCTACAGTGCAGGATGATTTGCATGCCTGTGTTTATTTCTTAGGCTGATTAATTTGTTCAATCTATACCTATAGTGACGTCTGTCTTAAAATGACTAAATCTCTTCCCAACAAGGCCTATGATTCCTCTTCCAAAGGTTTGTGCAGATGTTTGCTTTGGTTTACTATCTGTGTTTACATTCATTGTGAAAGCGCTGTATCCTTTGATTGACTGAACGTTCTTGATCAAACTGCACTGAAACCATGTAAATCACCTGCGTGATAAAATGAGAGTATGGCAAGAAGAACTGTTCCATGATGTAAAGGATGGTGAAGATGGCTCTAAACTTGTGCTTAAAGCTTGGAGTGGTGGGTCTGGAAGCAGCCTGAGCCTCTCCTTGCTGTTCTCCAGATCCACTGGGTGGTTTTGGGTAGACACAGGAGGAACTGGAAACCGGGGCAAGAGAGACGAAGGGCAGAATGGGCTGGAGGAACTCTGGGAAACGGCCAAAAAAGACTCTGGGCCAGTCAGGGTAGCAGAAGAGAGGGCTTGTGGCCAACATGGTGTACGAAAACATTCCTGGGAATAAAATAAAGATAATAAAGTCTTTATAATCACAAACGTTTTGGGTGAATTATCTATTATCTAAGGGACAATTTTACCAATGCTAAAGAGCTGTGAATTCATGCAGTGGAAATAGCTGACAAAGAAGAAGCCAACAGGACGTGTGGCATCAAAGAAGAGCAGATAGCCTGCTGTGAGGTCTAAGATCAGACCTCCACCGTGGACCACCATCAGACTGATCAATTCAACAGGCAAGATTACTCTAAAACAGAGAAAAGGAGTAAAAAAAAAAAAAATATATATATATATATATAAATAAATGTAATAAAAGCACAAACATGATTCTGATCCATAAATACAATGTGGTATACTTGGACAGAAGTAATTGGAGGCTCACTTAAAAGGGTCAAATAACCAATGGTGCGCCAAGTACTTCATTGAGTATCCTTCCACCCAATCAGCATCCAGTTTCTTGACTCCAGCAATAAAGTACACTATGAAGATCTGTCAAAAAATATTAACATTCAGTACGTCATGTAGATAATATCTTACAGGACTGTTGATATTTTAGGCCAAATCGAGATTCATCAGCTGACCTGAGTTCTCAGCATAGTGTAGTTCCAGAGAGGTACATGGGTGTTCCTCTTTCTGGAGTTTCGAAGTCCATCTATTGACCTGCGTTATGATGATGTGTCAAATATATTTTTTGTATATATTTAAATGCGAATGTACTCTACAGGAAGTCAAACTTTACCAGTATCTGTTGGCGTCCATGAGCGTAAGCTGGAAACCTATGAGTCCGTACAGGTATGAGTGATTGTTCCAGGTTGTTTTGTCCAGGAAGAAAATGTACCAGTAAGTGGATATAAACAGAAGACAGGCAAAGCGATAAAAACAGCCAAGCATAATACCAACAGCGCCTGCAAAACAAGATGAACAGTCTCATAAAAACAGTACTTCTTAAAGGAGACAAAAAAAACAAATGCTTAGTCAATGCAATTGGGTTCTGAAAGTAAAAAATAAATATTCAACTTTTCTATACTCTGGCCATGTTTAATGATGAAAAAAGTAATGTAGATATAAAAACAGAGGCATTTACAATAAAATTACCAACTGACAAATAATAATAAATAAATAAAAAATCTAAGGTCCAATATACTGTCAATCTCATAAAATATATGAATTATAATATTAATAACAATATAAAAATTATAATTAATATAGATTACATATATAAATATTTTTTTCATTACAGAAATATAATACATTTAAAAAATAATGAATATAATTAATCTTTACGTTATATCACTGCTTTGATTTGATTTATGTAATTTGCATTGTAAAGACTAATAGACTGGTTTACTCATAAAATACAGTAAAGATATTTATCTTCAGAGCTGGATGCCTTTTAAATCTAAGATAAAAACTCAATATTTTTTTAAATGCCTATGGAGAACATTAATGTCAGAAAATACCACCAATAAAGTCATATAGGAATAAATGGCAGTCAATGTTGTTTTTTTAGAGATTTTTTTTTAAAGAACTCACCAAGGAACATCACAAAATACACAAAGAACATCCAGTCCATGGGAAGGGGCTTCAGGAAGTTGAAGAGGGGAAAACGGCACACTGGTGCCCCATCCAAATACTTGTAGTCCAGATGACTCAGGCCTCGCTCCTGTGTGATGTCCAGCGCCATCAGCATACCTGAGAATAGCACACATTATTAACACCCAAACCACACTTCAGATTTATAGACGTGAAATTTTATATGCATTATATAAATGAGAACTCACCGAACAAGAAACGGAAAATGCCTAAAGAGGCTGGGTCAGTGGGGCGATTGAGGAGACACACCAGCCGATGCCATGAGGAGATGTCTTCCTTCTCAAAGCCAAAGAGACGCTTCATAGTGCTGGTCTGCTCCGATGGGACCAAGGTTTCCTGTTTGTTCTCCTTACTGTTCTTTTTCTTCACTTTGGATGGTTCTACATACGGCGCACCTGTGGAAGTGAGAAATGAATGTCTCTCCTAGACAGGAATAAGATTACATTGCGAGCAAATGGACACTTAGAATAAGTCTCCAGTATCCTGATCACAGAGAACTGAGATTGTTATCCTGAGAAAAATAACTTTATTATAGAGACACATCTTATCTCTAGAGTTTAACATTGTGCTCAAGTTTACCAACGTTTTTAATGACAGAGACTTCAATATAAGCTCTTTCACTCTTTAGTGCACTTTTTATTAGTACACTTCATAGTATACTACAAAAACAATGCGTGCATTGTTTTCGACCCAAACTAAAATCAAATAACATCTATTTTTTTTTTTTTTTTTTAGCATTTTAACTACTCTTCGTAATCAATCAATCGATGTGTGAACCTCAAATACTCACATGCATACTAAAGCTAATGTCTAAGTATGCAATGTTGTTTGGTAGTATTTTACCCATACCATCTCTTTATGCGACTTTTATTGTAGTAATACGGTATTTACCTGCTGTTGCGTCACTCGCCCCTGGCTCCATGTTGCAGATTGTTAAACCAGTCCGCGCTACACGTTACACAAGGTTTGTCAGTCTTAAACCGACCGAAATGTTTTCATAACCGACACACAAGTAAACTTCACCACACGATTGTTACGTGTCAAACCGACACACAGCACCCTGGAAGGTCGGCTCTGTGCAAATACGTGTGGCACTGCGCCGATATCTAGACGCTCATTGGCTTGTTCCGTCCTAAGGCACGCCTAGCAATGGTGAACTGGAAACAAGCAGCGCCTCTAGTGGCCAAAGCTAAGCACGTCACAGAGTGGCTGTGGTTTAATTTTTTAGAACAAACATAGGTTTCTATTTTAGAACAAAAGAACATGATGTAGAATAACTACATCATGTAAACACAGAACTTTCCTGTTTGGTTATTTTTTGGGAACTAAATAATAATGTTCTAGGAACATTTTTATTAATATCTTTTAGAACGTTCCTAAAATGAAAAAGAAAACCTTAAAAACCTTAAACAGTAATTCGAATTTACAAATAACATTCTCTAATTTAATAGTTCAATTTGTTTATAGTTTCATAATAATAAACAACTTCGATATGGTGGACATCAAGCAACATTTACAACAACAAAGAAAGGCATTTATAACTTATAACTTAGACATTCACTACTAAGAATATTCACAATTTTTATTCACACTCTGTACTCTGTATTCACACTACATATCACAAAATAAAATGAAGACAAAATTACATAATTTTGGAAAGGGAAAAAAATATACACAATGAAAATGTATAGGGGATTAGGAGACTAGCTCTCACATTATGAAACCAAAATGCAAAAAAATTATGTATGCAAATACCATGCCATCATTCTTAATGCAAGGAATGTTCTTTTAAAATGTTAAATGTGGCATCATAAATTGATTTGAATAGGGCTCGTTTTCCTTTTTGCAGAGGACAATGGTGACACTGACAGAATAAAAATATTTGTTATATATTTGGTTTGCAAAAACTACAGAATTATATTAGACACATAATGTTTGCACATTGTCACTGATCACGTCCATTTAAAATGTTAAATATTATTAGTCTTATTGTGTGTTGTATCTATCTGAATGCATAATTCCAGAATAAAAAATCAGCAACTTTTCAACTCTTTCTGTCTCCGTTTGCATAGTTGGCATATATTTGTGCCCCCATATTAAATCTTACTCTTAAGCAGGGTAAATGTGATTCATAGTTTTAAAGTGCGCCACTTTACATTTAGGGTTGACATGAAATGTAGAAAATTAGTTCTTAGACCTTATGTTCTTACCATAATGACAAAATATCTAAGATCTGTTTAATAAATAAATGAATAAAGTTCAGCTGTTACAGACCAAAAGGCTTGTTCCGTCTCCGCAACTCTGGGTGGCAGCAGCACCCGGCGAACATCACAGACAACCGTGACGTGGAGGAGACGCACATCCCATTCCCTTCTGTTTGTTATTTACCAGTCTGCTTTTGTTTCAAACTGCGGAGTCAATTATCACACATTTTACAGATTTTGATGTACGGCAATTAACAGCTAATATATGTGTTCATTATACGATTAATGATGCCTTTGCACAGCGGTTGATAAGCAGATTCCAGGGTGTGTCCGGTACTTTGAGAGGCAGGAGCTCGTGGTGAGTGTTTACAAGAGGCGATAATGTTTACCAGTGTTTTGTAACATATAGACGACAGCGTATGCAAAAAATAACAAGCTCATGATATTAAGGTAATATAACGGTGACCCAGACAAATCGACATCAAGCCACAGTCACTTCAGAACATAACATCACAGAACATTGTTTCTGTGCTGAACCGTCAGCCTGAAGCTTCTTGATCCAATTCCATTGGAATGTGGGATAACATTAATTTAGGCAAACTCCCTTTAGATAGTGGACATTAAGCACTGGAAATTGATCGCTGTCACCTGCCTTCACTCCTTACAGTGTTTAAGTTGTACTGTTTTTAGAGTTTCTGCATGTGGTCCCCAGTAAAAATGCACTGGTTGTACAGTTGTCATGCCACGTCAGTGTTGGTAACATTACTAAATAGGTAGTGTCTGTTTTTGTAGGCTGAATAATAATGGGTTCACTTGGGAGCCGCTTCCAGTCGTCGCCCCGGAGCCCAGAGGAGGCTGTGGACAGGCAGTGTGCTGGCAGCAGGCACAGCTTTGAGTGCAGAAAGAGGAAACGCAGCTCTCACTGTGAGTGTGATAGCGAGCCCGAGGAAGAGGACAGTCAGCTGGACATGCCATGCAGGTCAGAGCACATGTGTTGCGTCATTGCAGACTATGGCTTAATGTTTAGAAAGTCGGACTTGTATCTCAAAAGTCGCTGGTTTGAGACTCTGTACTGGCTGCCAACTGTCTGTGTGTTCACTACTTACTGCTATACGTGTGCACTTGAATTGGTTAAATGCAGAGCACAAATTATAATGCTCGGCCACATTCTGTCCTTTCCTTTACCATTCGAAAGTTTGGGGTTAAGATTTTTTTTTTAAGGTTTTCAAAACATTTTGAAAGAAGAAACTTTTGCTCATCAAAAGCTGTGTAAAGTTGATCAAAAATATGGCCAAACTAAACATGTCTCCCAATACTCGTCACAATATATTCAATGATATGCAAACTTAAGCCAAAATGGATTTTTAAAAATATATTAGACATATGAAACTAGGAAGAGGACAGTCAGAAGGACACGCCACACAGTACTTTAACACAAAGTACTGTTCTTTTAAAATGTTAAATTTGGCATCAATAATTGGCTTGAATAGGTTTGTATTCTGTGCAGAAGACGATGGTGACATAATAGAAATATTTGTGATTTTGTTTTGTGAATAAAACAGAACTATGTATGTAATGCTTGCACGATGTCCCTGATTACATGCATTTAAAATGTTAAATATTGTATATATTTTAAAATGTAATTTATTCCTGTGATGGTAAAGCAGAAAAGCAGGGGACACCTGTCATATTAATAGTGTCGTACTTGCTAAATGTGTTTTGTTTTGGATTTTTTTTAATGTATGCATTTCATATATCTGTGGACAGGAAAAAGTTGAAAAGCACCTCTAAGTACATCTACCAGACACTATTTCTGAATGGAGAGAACAGTGACATCCAGATCCGTGCCCTAGGGCAAGAGTGGAACCTGCACAAAATTTACCTGTGTCAGGTTGGTCCAGCTGTTTAGTTCTCCTAATAACTGAGTGCTGAAGACATTCATTTTGCTTTGATTTTAATGTTTTTTTCCCTCTCATTTGGCAGTCTGGCTATTTCTCCAGCATGTTCAGTGGATCCTGGAAGGAGTCTAATATGATGGTTATTGAACTTGAGATCCCAGACCAGAATATTGACACAGAGGGTGAGGTTAAGTTTCGAACATCTCCTTGATGCAGTGTTTTTTTTTCTTTTTGGCACAAAACATTCATATCTTAACCATTTTTTTTTCTGTCTGTAGCCCTGCAAGTGGTTTTTGGGTCACTTTACAGGGATGATGTGTTGATCAAACCAAGTCGGGTTGTTAATATTCTCGCTGCTGCTTGTATGCTTCAGTTGGTGAGTATGTCCAGTTTTAAAAACAAGATCAAGCGTCTGATTTCTTAAAGACATACATTTACTCTAAAATGCAACTATAGCCTTTTTCCTTTTCCCTTCTGAGCCAACAATGTTTGACCTTTTTATGATCATGTGCATGGATTTTTATGGATTGCAAACAAAAATGTTTGTGAATTCTTGTCAGCTTATTAGCTACATCAAATGATCGGTACATGTTCAGTAATGTTTGCGTTACGATGCACTTTTAGCCAAAACAGCAAGACACAAGATATTAACGTATAAAAATGTCGTAAGTCAGTTCTATTTTCTGTTTGTGGTCAGTTATTATCCATATGTGGTGTACAGGTTTGTAAATGAATACTAAAGGACAGCTTCTAATATTTGTAGAGTAAAGTTCAGTAAAGGGTCTACATTTATTTGGGTGCACTGACAATATCACAGGAGTGCTTTACAAAAATTAACTGAAATGTAGCGAAAAAAGACTTAAATACAAAAAGCTTTAAATGACCACTTAACAAAACAAAACCAAAACAAAACCAAAACAAAAACTAAGTAAATAAATAATAAACTTAAAATAAACGTTCATTATAATTTAATAAAGTGCATCAGATGAGATGGCGAGTCAGGAAATGTATCTTTATGACACAGACTCAGAAAACACTAAATAATTTAAATATCTTCCTACTATTTTCCTCGGACATATAGATGGTAATTAGGATACTTTTACTGATGCTGTGACAAGCTTTAGCCTATTGCGTGTATTTGAATGCAGAACTCTTCAACTGCGCTGATGGCATGCTCTCTGTAGTTATGTTGGTGAAAGTAACTCAAAAGTAATGCAGGAGTATGTGATGCATTACAATTTTAAATAAGTAATATTGTAATGTAAGGAATTACTTTTAAATAGCAGTAACAAGTAATATATAATATATTACAGTTTGGAAGTAACTTGCACAACACTGGATTTGGAGCTGGTTGGAGCAACTCTGCAGAGCTGTGACCCTCCTGGAATTTAGATTGAGACCAATGCTATAGGATTGTGACACGGGCTGGAGTAATGATGCTGAAAAATCAGCCTCACAGAAAAAAAATTATTAAAATATAAATCTTATTATAAATCAGAACAGTTTTTCACAATATTTCTGTTTTTCTGATACAAATAAAAGCCTTGGTGAGGAAAAACAACAACTTGACTTGTTTGAACAGTAGCACATATTTGTATGTTTTTTTTTTTTGAATTACTTTTTAAAAAAATTGAAAAAAAATACAATAAATGTGTAGTTAAATTTGTAGTTGTAAATACCAGTACATTTTAAAATTACAGATTTAAATATTTAAACATTTTAAAGTAAATGTTTTTGTGTTTTGATCAGTTCAAATGCAAAGGCATACAAACAGACAGGCAACCAGAATCAATTGCCAACAACACCTTAGGAACCATAAGGCAACACCCTGGATAGCAACCCACAACACATTTTTGCAACACTCACATTTTTGTGTTGAAAGTATTAAAATCTATTTGTTTTTTTATTTATATCATCTCCATAATCACCTTTCTTGGAACATCATTTAATAATCTGCACTTTGTCTTTCCCAGGATGGACTGATCCAGCAGTGTGGAGAGACCATGAAGGAGAATGTGAATGTAAAGACCGTGTGCAGTTATTATAACTCAGCCACCATGTATGGCTTGGACTCCGTCATGAAGAAGTCAGTAGTCTTGTCTTATTTCTGGTTATTTTCTGACACATACTGCAGCATATTAAACATGTTTAATATTCTCTCTGCATTGCAGGTGTTTAGAGTGGCTTCTCAATAACCTGATGACTCATCAGAATGTGGACCTAATGAAGGAGCTTGGGTACACTCTTACTCTATGCGTCTGCGTCTGATCTCGTCTGATGGTTGGGGTGCTTATGTTTGGTCTATTTTAATATGTGTGTAGGGTGGAATTTATGGAACAGCTCATTCAGTCTTCTGATCTGTTCGTAATGCAAGTGGAAATGGATGTCTACACAGCACTGAAAAAGGTAAATGACATCATATATTGTCATAGAATTTTATAAAACAGGCCAGGCACAATTGAAAAGATTTTGTATATATGCTTCCTATTTATTGCCATTTAATGTAGTTGCAAACCAATTTCAGGAGAAACCGCCCCCATTGTAAGCCAATCGGTTCACTATTTCTCCACTATAAATAGGCCAGTTTCCTTCCCCTACGCAACTCGTTTTTGCATTCCTAATTGTTCATATCTTAAAATTAAAAAATGTTAATTGATTTAATTGAAATGATTAAATGGTATGGTTCCTATTCTAAATGTATATATTTTAAAATGCTATATTTTAAATGAAATGTTTAATTTAATGCATATAGTTTTACAATGCAAATGTATTTTTATTTTATAACAATGATGTGTAGCCTTCTTTGTTCAAATGTTATTGGTTTTGACTGTAACTGTGTTTTTGCTATTTATGTTTTGCTATTACCTGTTTGTTTGCTTGTTTTCCATAATAAACATTTTTGTATATATCAGTATATGTTATACATAACATTTAGTCATGTATAATATACAATTTTAATAATAATTTAAATTTATTTTATAAATGTATAAATATAAATGGTTTTGGTACCACATTGCAAAATGTAATGATTCCTGTATGAACAACAAAATTAACAGTGTTTGGTAACATGTTTTAAGGTATGCTTGTTACATGTTACATGAGCATACTATTGTAATAACAGTTATGCATAATTATATGCAGTGTAACCCGGTGTTTCAAAGATTGTAAATACAATGATAAATACACTGTTCTACTTTTACAGGGCTAAATTTTATGTATTTTAGTTGTACACTGGATTTACATCACCGCTTTCTCTGTTAATTTTTTTTTTTTTTTTTTAGTGGATGTTCTTACAGCTTAATCCATTGTGGGATGGGCCTATCAAACAACTTCTGCTCGATGCAGATGCCTGGCTATGTAAAAGAAGAAGTGGTACGTTGCAGTCACAGAAATATATAAGTGCATTTATATAACCTTCCTCTGACTGTCATACTCACACACAGAGGCTGGAGAAGAGGAGCCGTTTTTAAACACAGATGATGGGGTGCCTTTCGTCCCTGTTTTCAGACACATCCGCCTACAGTACATCATCAATGACCTGGCCTCGGCCCGCATGCTGGAACGGGACAACATCCTACCCCCCGGTGAGACTTTCCTAGTGACCTCAGTCAGATTAAAGATTTAGCTGGTTGGTCTGAGGCTGAGATTATTAGGGTGGATATGAATTCAACTTCCTTGTGTGTTGTTATCAGAGTGGCTGAGTGTCGTGTACAAACAGCAGTGGTTTGCTATGCTGAGGACAGAACACGATAATGATAACGGGTGAGAGAACGGGCTAAACAACTTCACTGCTAAACGTTAAACATGTGATGTAAATTGCAAATAAGTAAATATGATTGTTACAGACCACAAGAGGCCAACAAAGAGGAGTTTGAGCTGAACAGCATGCGCTGTGGTCGAAAGCTAACCAAAGATGGAGATGTGAGTTGGATTCTTGCTATCTCCTAAAAAATTAAATTCTGTCATTAAATGGGTCATATGATATTGCATTATACCAAACACAAATAATGTTCTTTTTAGCAACGTGTTTATGGGGTTTAAGGTAAAAAAAAAAGTAACAAATTCTTTTTTTCTCTGACCCTCTCAAATAAATTAAAAAAATCTTCATTTGAGTTCCAAAGAGGGTTTGGAATAATTTGAGGTTAAGTAATTAATGACAGAATTGTAATTTTTGGGTGAATTATTTAATATGTATATATTGTCTCTGCAGTACTGTTGGCGGTGGACAGGGTTCAATTATGGCTTTGACCTGCTGGTGACCTATACAAATCGTTTTATCATCTTTAAGAGAAACACTCTCAGTCAGCCATGTGGAGGTGCTGTCAGCTTACAGCCACGACGACACCTTGCATACCGGTGAGCTGTAACACCTCTGATTATATTTCATATATATACATATATATAATATTGTGAAAGCAAAAAAAAAATAAAAATTGACTAATGCATAAAATAAAACCCCAATAGTTTTGATTGTAGCATCTCTTTCCTTCAATATTAAATAATATTTATAAATATATTACGAATATGTTTTTAAGTCATTATTTAACATTTATTTTTTACACTTAGTTTTAAATTATACTTTTTTTTTTTTTTTAGATTGCGCCTTGCTTCATTTGATAACAGTGGAAAAGTGGTATGCAGTCGGTCAACTGGCTACCAGCTTGTTACCCTTGAAAAGGACCAGGTATTCTGTCTTAAAGGGTTAGATCACCCAAAAATGAAAATTAGGCTGTTTTTACATGCCTTCAAAGCATTCTAGTTATATATGACTTTCTTTTGGTTTAGTTAAAAAAATTACCCTGGCACTTTTAAGCTTCTAAGCTGCAGTGGAGGGGTGTTTACCTTTAATAGTCTAAAACACATAAAAAATTAAATAAAGTGCACACAACGTGATAAAATGGCTCCTGGAGGTGAATAAAAGCCTCCTGTAGCAAATCTATGCTTTTCTGAAAGATAAATATCCATATTTCAAATGTAATAAACACTTTTTTTCCCCTCACTTCTGCTGAATGTGGTAAGCTGAAGTGTTCCAACAGAACACTATGCATCGCACGCATGCGTGCCTCTTGGAAATTTTCACTTTAGCAAAAGAAAACCTCTTGGCTTATATAGAAATGCTCCAGTATTTTCTTTTACAAACTTTTCTTTTGTGCTTCTAAAGCCCCGATCACACTACAAACGACACGCAACAGCATCTGTTGATGAGGTGTGTCCAGCGACGCGACAAGTTCAGAATCCCTTAACTTTATTTTATTTGCAGTTGTATTGCAAAAGAAAGGCTACTTTTGGGTACCAACATCCAATAGTCAAGAAGCCAATAGAACTAATGTGATCATTCTCCTCTCCACAACAAGCAATACATCTCTTTCATGTTTGTTTGTATGTACAAATTTAATTTATAATTATATAGTCTTTTGCCTCCAAAATGTTTGTATTCAGGGGTAAGAAACCTGATTTGCTGTCAACGCAACCAGTAGTGAGAACACCCACTAGCAACCTCATCGCCAGCCTTGCTGCTGGTCTGAGTGCAGTATAAGTCATGACCTGCGCTTATTCTTTCCATGGTCGTCACTAATCAGGCAACACTGGCGCCTTATGTCATTCGCCGGGACTTTTATGTACGCCAGATAGCGATAGAAAAATGTTTATTACATTTGAGATATGGATATTTATCTTACACAAATGCATGGATTTGCTACAGGAGAACTTTACCCCACCTCAGAGCCGTGTAAGGAATATTTTATTACAGATGCACATTTTTTATTTAACGTATACAGCAAACACTTAGTCCCATGGAAAGGTTTGGAGGGGTCTGAACAGTTTTTAATATATCTCTGATTGGAATCATCTGAAAGAAGAAAGTCACATACACCTAGTATGCTTGGAGGGGAAGTAAAACTAATTTTAATTTTTGAGTGAATTATACCTTCAATGTTAAATATTAAGTAATTTTATTTATCCATTACTTCAAGGCTTGACTTGACTGAACTAGTCCTTTGTGTTACAATTGTAGGAATACGTGGTGATGAATCTGGACAGCCGGCTCTTATCTTTTCCTCTGTATGTGTGTTGTAACTTCCTCTACACTTCCCCGTCCAGTGAAAGGAGAGGTGACACGCCGGAGATGGAGAACAGCGCCCGGAGTGTTTCGTGACGCCACCGACACACACACCTTAAAACCACCATCAGCCCAGTCCAGCCTTCTTATGATTTACAGTTTGTTAACTTCATGTATATTATTTCAGTCATTTTATTTGTATGCTTAATTTGTAAATAGTCAGATGCCTTTTAAATAATTTGCTATGTATCAGAACTAAGAGTAAGTGCTCTTGGTCATAAACTTCATTGATTCTGTTTGTGTTTGTTTGGAAGTTGTTTTGTATGTAAACTTATTAGGCTAGTTGTTAATTTGCTTTTTGTTTTGTTTCGTTTTTTTAGAAAAAAAATGGTTTTGTACTGTTGTATTTAAAATTGGTGCTAATGTGATACATGTTGTCATTATTTGTCAATGCATGCTGATGTAGGAGCAATGAAAGGCTAAAAGGCATGTGTTGGTTTACCAACAGGGCATTTTAACTGACTTCCACAGGTGTCCAATGAAGCAGTATGATTTTCAATATTTATACACAATGTGTTTTTTGTTAAATATAAATATTGTTGGACCAAAGTGTCAAATGAAAGAACTATGTTCATTAAAACAGCAAAGAAGAAATTGCATTCACTTGTTAAAACATCAGTAATAAGTCTCCTTTATACACTAATGCACATAATATGTATATTTGATATATATATATATGTATATGTGTATATATGTATATATGTATATGTGTATATATATATATGTATATGTGTATATATATATATATATATGTGTATATATATGTATATATATATATATATGTATATGTGTATATATATATAATGTATATGTATATATAATGTGTATATATGTATGTATATATATATATAATGTATATATATGTGTGTATATATATATAATGTATATGTATATATATGTATATATATAATATACATATGTATATATATATATATACACGTATATACATATATATGTATATATTATATATATATATATGTATATGTATATATATATATATATATACATACACTGGCACAATTCTTATTTTAGCTGCTGACAAAAAATATATATTTTCTCTCTCTCTCTCTCTCTCTCTCTCTCTCTCTCTCTCTCTCTCTCTCTCTCTCTCTCTCTCTCTCTCTCTCTC
>JAUYWG010000044.1:4564377-4579758 GCA_034779775.1 Enteromius afrohamiltoni
TCTCTCTCTCTCTCTCTCTCTCTCTATATATATATATATATAATTTGAATACATTTTTGTCAATAGCAGAAATATAAATTGTGCCTGTGTGTGTAAAATGTATGTATTATATTTGCACATATTGTTTAGGAGGGTTTCAAGAAAGATTTTCATTGCTCATCCAAAAACAAAATCCAGCTTAATCAGCTGTCAGACACGACTATAAAATGATACTGGCTTCTATGGTCAATTGTTTTGCAGCAAACCCAACAGATGGGTTTAGTACAAAGGAATAAAAAGTATACTGCAAGATTTTTAATGTTTTTTTTTTTGGCCTGTTTTTCTGCTGGAGGTCCTGGACATCTCGTTCAGGTGCATGGTATCATGGATTTTCTCAAATAACAGACCTGAACCCTCTAGAATTGAGTAAGGTGAACTAAAGAGGATAAGCACCAACATAGAGCAGGTATCCATCCATCCATTTTAGTGCTTTAGCAGGCTACACAATGAGTCTATACAGTTAACATAATGTTAGCTCTTAACTCCTGGATCTTGCTAGTTTTTTTTTTTTTTTACTGAGTCCGGGGTGATTTGTGCTTCTGTGACCCCTCAGTAAAGCAGAATATGTTTTTTGAACTCTCCCCTGCCGTTTCTCAGCTCTTCAGGCAGTCCCTTTTGACCTCAGTGCATGGTTTTGGTCTGATATGCATTACCAGCTGCTAGACCTTTTATTAAGATGTGTGTACTTTTCCAAATCAAACACATTAAACTGAATTTGCCACAGGTTCACCTCACCTAACGTATAGTAACATCTACAAGCAATATGAATGATCCTGAGCTAAATTTCAACTGTCCCAGAAAAGGGTATGAATACTCATGCAAATGGAATCATTTTAGTTTTTTTATTTTTAATACATTTGCAAAGATGTTATAAGCCTGTTTTTGCTGTATGATTTGCTGTTATGGTGTATGGAGTGTAGATTGATGTGTGAAAAATTATTTAAAGCAGTTTAAAATAAGGCAGCAACATAGCAAAATGTGAAAAAAATTTATATAATTATAATATATAATATTACTATTAAATAATATTTTTGTAAATATAATATAAAAATTGTATAAATACTTCCACAAGGCACTGTATAATATACAAATATATATATATATATATATATATACACACACATTTTACATTTATTTTAGGTTCTTTTAAAGTCATGTAAGTCGCTTTGGATAAAAGCGTCTGCTAAATGAATAAATGTAAATGTAAATGTAAAATGTATTCCTTTGTATAACATTCCTTTGTATGTTTAATTTTATATTTTTTGGTCAATTTTTTAATAGATTTCATAAAATCTCATTGTCATTCAACAGGCAGCAAGTTGGTTTAATCACACTATTTATTGTCAGTACAAAATTTACATTATTTCTTATAGCCTTGGTCACAGGCTTCACTGAGGTATTGAGTTGAGGCTGTCCTTCAGTTTGCGAGTTATGCTGGGCAGCAGGTTCAGATGCTCATCCACACAGCTTCTCACACAGTTGTCCATCAGTGCCCGCACGGCTGGCTCCTTCGCCCCTGAGTCAAAGAGATCCTTGGCCTTGTCGTTACAGTGCATCGTACATCTCGAGAGACGATCCTGTAGATACAGAGATGGGTTAGTCTATATGACATTATTCCAGCTATAATACTAAAAGTGAATGATGGATGGCTGAAGTTGACTGACCTGAAACTGCTCTAGTTCACTGGTGACCAGTCCTTGAGCTTTAGCCAGTGGTGTGTGGCAGCGGTCTATACACTGGTGCACCTGGTTCATGGAGTGGCCGGGATTCTCACAACACTCAGCACTGCAGCGGAACATTCTCCCCTGAAGATTGAAAGAGCCACTGCTTAATCAACCTTTGACTAATAAGTGGTCAAAAACTATACTGATGGCTTAAGTCAATATAGTAAATTAATAGAGAAAAGAAAAACAGAATCGATGATGCAGATTACTGCACATTACCAGAAGTTGACTTGACATGTTGAAATATTGACAGCAATGTTCTATATTGTGAAGACAGGCGCACAATTATTTAAACTGTGCCAACATATTTTAAAAGTTTAACATGCAGTTTAATGATTTCATATGAAGAGACATGTAGCAGCAAAATTACCATGTACATTTGTTTTGTACGAATTAGAAAAATTTACTAAAAAGTATATAATTAGTATAAATTATCTATATAAATTAGATAAAAACTATTATAGAATTAGTAAATGAAACAATTATGGACTTCTGTTACAGTTTGAGGTCTGTTTTGAAGGAAATGTCTTATATTCACCAAGACTGAGCTGATTTCATGAAAGAGTACTGTTGTGAACTATTATTACAATTTAAAATAAATGTTTTCTATTTGAATATATTTGACAATATAATTCATCCATGTGATGGAAAGCTGAATTTGCGGCTTAATAAACATTTATTATTATCATGCCTTTAGTGCTTGTGTGTGGATGCACTGTTAAATTTATTCCAGACTAAAGACTCGTGAATTAATTTTGACATAAAAAGTGCAACAGTGTTCATCACACACGATATCCAGTACTAGATAGTATTTAGATCCGTTAACGTACTACTGTAGTTTTTAGGAGGACATGAAAATGAAGGTTACCTGCATCTTACGGATGTGATCTTTCTCCAGACTCTGAACCATATCCTCCACTGCCTTCTGCACGCGAGCCTGCTGTGCTTCTGCCATTCCTGATCTCACATAAACTGCTTTTATTTTCAGTAAACGTTAGTAATAAAGCTAACTAGTTATTACTTCAACCAGGGCCTATCTAAAGCGACGTCTCAAAACCAACAGATTATACTAACAACGCCTGGAAATCATAACTAAAACGTCATTATGTATCAACCTCAATTAAATTACTGCACTTCAGTAATTCTTCAGTAAGGTCACCTCCTACTACATCTAAAAGCATGCTACCGGTAAACACGC
Organism: Enteromius afrohamiltoni; assembly: GCA_034779775.1. NCBI lineage: Eukaryota > Metazoa > Chordata > Actinopteri > Cypriniformes > Cyprinidae > Enteromius > Enteromius afrohamiltoni. The sequence goes on from JAUYWG010000044.1 coordinate 4,567,339, forward strand.
CCTTTCCGCCGTGAGTCCTACTTCCGCTTCCGTTATTCATCCGAAGGACGAATCTGCGGCTGCTGGATTTCACGCACCTGTTTTATGCAGTTTATTACCTTACACTTTATTTTTTTATTTGAAATTTTCACCCAGATCTTAAACAGGTGAGATACATCGTTTTTACAGCTGCGTAAATTAGAACGTGACATGCATTACGATCTCTGTATGCGAGTCTGACTAGTTTGACAGCAAACTTCTCAACTTTGTTTTGCATCGATGAGACTTTGTCCTTTCTTGCTACAGCAGTGCTTATCAATGCTATTAATAATGATAATAATAATAATAATAGATCTTACTGTCAAAATTGTCAATTGTTTTTCTTTATGCTTGCGTCCAAAAACAGACGGAGCCCAAAGCTACGCGCTCTCAAAGTTAAATCTATTGAAAGATGCAATTAATTTATTCTTGTTTTATGTAAATGAAAATGTACAATTATAAAGGCTTTTTGTTTATAAGATAAATCATAAAACAATCGATAAGCTGCAATATGTAACATATATTTTAATGTTTTTACATTAGATGTTCTCTGTGAACTTCCAATGGGCTTCTGAATGACTTAAATATTTTAAATCAATGTATTATTAATATACTAAAATAACCTTACTCTAATGCAATACAAAATATGAATAGAGTATAAGTAGGCATCACAAATACATAGTGGGTAATTTAATCTATAAATACTCATTTTCTCCTAGTAGCAAATTATTACTTTTATGTAATGTATGTTATGTACGGCAGATGTATATGTATGGAACAGAAATAATGGAAAAACACTATTCCTATTAGGTATTGGGGTTTGTGTTGGATTTTCAAGCAAAAATGATTATTAATAATACTCCGTAATAATAATTATACAGACAGTGACATATAAATAACATCAAGAACAGCAAGAAACAAAAAGGCAGAGAAATGTTTGAATATGTATATCAGAGATGGGGTAAAAGAGTCATCGTTGTTTTCAAGACCAATTTTAAGGGAAGTATATTACGCAGTAATGAGTCCTTTTTCACACCCATGCAAACATCTTTATGGTTTTCTCAGCTCTAATGTGTTATAGACAAAATAATAATAATAATTTGGTTCTGGTAGCAACCTGTATGATTTGTCTTGTAAATCAAAGAAACATATGAAAATCTGGTCTCATGTAAATGCATAATTTAACTATTTTTCTGCAATTTGTTTTTCAGATGTTAATATTGTAAAACACTGAATCCTTAAAATGGCATTAAGACACTTGTCAGTGAACGCACTTCTCATCCTTGGTCTTTGTCAAGTTGGACGCAGGGGTTTTGCCTCTGCTCCTGAAGTCAGAGAGGCACCAAAGAAAATTGGTATGGTAAAGTTAACTTGATACATTTGTAATGTAAGAATTATAAGATTTTAATCCCTGTAAAGCCTGACATATAATATAAAGATACATAGAATTTTTTTTAAATTAAAACTTTGAGCAAAAAAAAAATAAAAAAAATGGTTTCATGGTGAGTATTGTAATTAATATTTCAGGCTTTTATGACTCCTAGTATAATATATTAAAAATATAGAGCTCAGAATATAAAGCAATGTAATACAATGATAATTGAGAGATAATCAAAAATATATATTATTACATAAAACAAAAAATAAATGAATGGTGTTTTTATAATAATACAGGCCTTTTTCTTGCAAAATAATTTTTTAAAATATCAGTGGTACTACTGAACCAATGCAGTAGTTTGTGTTATAAGTTTTGCTCTTCTTGAAAATGTAGAGGCCTAAAAAAAATAGAAATTAATGTATCAAGCATTATATGTATGTATTTGGTGGTATCTGATGCTGATGTGCATTTCTTCTTCAGCAATAATTGGCGGTGGTATTGGAGGCACAGCAGCAGCATTTTTCTTGAGACAAGAGTTTGGACCGGCAGTGAAGATTGAAGTGTTTGAGGCTGGGACAGTCGGAGGGCGCCTGGCCACTGAAAACATTGGAGGATATGAGTATGAGACAGGAGGATCCATTGTTCACCCTCTCAACTTGCACATGAAGCACTTTCTGGACAGACTCGGTCAGTATCCACTTCCCTCTCAAGCTTTTCCTATGATGTTCTTCTCTGAAAAGCAGATTCTTTCAGTTTAATCCTGCATGTGTCATATCCTTTGATCAGGTCTGTCTCAACGTGCTGATGTATCTTCTAAACTGGCGATATTTGACGGGAAGGAGCTAACCTTTGAAGAGAGTGACTGGTACATAGTAAACTTCATACGCATGCTGTGGAGATATGGATTAAACTTCATTCAAATGCATATGTGGGTGGAAAGCATACTGGACAAGTTTATGAGGTTTGTCTGTTGCCTTTATTTCTTTGAGCACAGAATAAAATGGATGTTTGATATTAAAATTGATATTAAAATCCCATTTCTGTCCTCTTTGTAGGATATATCAGTACCAGCAGTTTGGCTATTCATTCTCCAGCGTGGAGAAGCTTCTTCATGCTATGGGTGGAGATGGTTTCCTCACTATGGTAAATCAGACACTGGAGGAGACTATGCTGGCAGAGGGCTTCTCTCAGGTCTTTCTCAATGACATTGTAACACCTATCACAAGAGTCAATTATGGCCAAAGTGTCCGAATCAATGGATTTGTGGGTATGCCTTTATTACATATAATGACCATTTTTCATTAATAAAAAGTGGGTCAGTGAAACTGATTTTTTTGGGTCTGAATCTATAAATCTATTTCAAAACACAAATTATATTTATATGCATAGAATGACAATGCTTAGCATGATTTCAGTTTCTGAATTAAAATTAATTGCTGTGAAGAACAAAATCTAATCTAATATCTTGCATAATACAAAATGTTTTACTATTATTATTTCTCAGGGTGATTAAGCATATAATGTTATAATATTATATTAAATTTAGTAGATTTAGATTTTTAATATTATATTTTTTTATGCGAGTCATCTGGTGCAACTAATGTACGATAAACTTATCACTGTTTGTCAATGTCATTATTATTATTTCTCAGGGTGAATAAGCAGTGAAATTAGTATTAATGTTTATAATATTTGATTATTTTTATGTGTGCCAAACACTGATCTGTATATAATGTCATTCCAAATCAAAATCATCTGGTGCAACTAATGTGCAGTTATCTTATGATTGTTTTTCACTGTGAGATACGTTTAGGTAGTAAGATAGCATGTTGTGTGAACCCTGGAAAACTATATGTTTATAAATTAATGATTTATGATACTTCCAAAATATGTCATTACCTTTAATTTTTTTTCTACATCAGGTCATCAAGTTGCAAACTGTTTTAAACTAGTTAAAAAGATGTTTCCCCTTTTCTCAATTGTTTACACTATTATTTGGCATTGCCTTAGATGCCATACAAAACATTACCTGCGATAATTTATCAGGGATTTTTGCAGTTAGTTTTGTTTCACAAAGTTGATGCGTTGCAAATATATTTTGCATCACTAGCAGTGTTAAATGGCCCTCTCACAAAATCTGTTTGGCAGAACTGATTTATTAGATACAGAAGTGTGTGAATATGACATTGTATTTGTAGGGGCTGTTGCACTAGCAGGAGCTGCTTCAGGATTGTGGGCTGTGGATGGAGGCAATAAGTTGGTTTGTTCTGGGCTTCTGTACCACAGCAAAGCTGAACTTGTTCCAGCTCGTGTGACCGCTATCTCCATGAAAATGAGACCATCCAAAACTGGTACAGTCCACTTTGAACATTATTAAGAATCATTTTTATATATTAATATGTGCACTGCATGCCAACAAAAGTGCACAAGTTTGGGGTCAACAAGTTGGCTTCTTTCCAACTGCAAACACTGTTAGATTTATTTATTTTTTTGCTTGTTTTGTTTCTGTTGCCCTTTCAGGTTCTGCTGCAAATTACTATGAAGTGAACTACATTGGTGAGTCTGGCGCCGCCCATTCCATGCACGACATAGTTGTAGTTGCCACACCTCTCCACCAGGGCATGTCTGACATCAACTTCTCAGGATTTTCTCCACCCATTCCAACCCATTTTCCTGGCCGCTACCACCAAACAGTGGCCACGCTGGTCCACGGCCTGCTCAATGTGTCCTATCTGGGGACTACAGAGAAGCCAGAAAACTTCCTTGTTTCTGACATCCTTACACTGGACAACAAAGACTCTGAGATCAACAGCCTGAGCTCTCTGGATCCAGTAAAGATTCCTAGGGGTTACTCAAGGAGCCCTGCCAGCCAACGCAAAGTATGGAAAATCTTTTCCTCCCAGCCACTTTCTGAGAAGAATCTACAGCAAATCTTTCTTTCCTGGGACTCGGTGTCAGAGAAGCGCTGGCTGGCATACCCTTCCTACAGCCCGCCGCACCGCGGGACCCCTCCCTTCATTCTCCATGATCGACTCTACTACCTCAATGCTGTGGAATGGGCGGCCAGTGCCATGGAAATGAGTGCTATTTCTGCCCGTAATCTGGCTCTTCTCGCCCACCATCGCTGGTACGAGCAGATGGCCAAAATTGACCAAGAGGACCTTCACACTAGACTCAAAGGTGAACTTTGACAGAGGAGCACTGTGGGATTTCTTTGGGTTCATAATCTCAATAAATCTTGTATGGACATGAGAGATTGGATTTTTGACAGGCAGACCTGTACTGTTCATTTTAAAAATCTATTTCTTGGGTTATTACACAGGTTATAACAGATAAGCACATACACAATTATCATTACTGAAATGAGAAATGGGATTCACTAGTGGGTTTGCTAGCCTTGTAGTTTTAATTAAAATACAAAGTAATTTATTATTAAATTAATCAATAACTATAAAATAGTTTGCTAGTTCTATTACTTTGTCTCCTACAAATTTTGGCCTGGTTTTTAAAGTAGAATCACTCAAAATTATCAACAACATTTTTAATTAAAAATAATCATTCTTAATTTAAATACTTAAATACTTACTAAACTTATATATAAATATATGTTGTCAAACGATTAGTCACGAGTAATCATATGCAAAATAAGTTTTAGTTTACATAGTATAAGTAGAGCCATGGCCAAAATTGTTGGCAAATTTTTCTCACAGAAAAGTATTGCGTTCTCTTTGTGTGCATTGGAACAAAACAAAAAAGCTAATTTGACAATACAAACCTCTAAAAATGGGCTGAACAAAATAATCAAAATTGTGGATTAATAAGATTGTTTCAAGCATGTGATGCTCCTCTAAACTCACCTGGGGCAAGTAACAGGTGTGGGCAATATAAAAATCACACCGAAAGCAGATAAAAAGGAGAGAAGTTCACTTAGTCTTCTTTGCACTGTGTGTGCCACACTAAGCATGGACAACAGAAAGAGGGGAAGAGAACTGTCTGAGCACTTGAGAACCAAAATTGTGGAAAAATATCAACGATCTCAAGGTTACAAGTCCATCTCCAGAGATCTAGATTTGCCTTTGTCCACAGTAGCTCCCTGGGCATGGACGGTAGAGAAAAATTGCTGAAAGGTTGAAATGCAGGGAAGTCCAGGTGGTTAAGCAGCCCCAAACTCAAAGCTCAGGGAGCATTTGTTGAAATTTAAATGAAATGAAACGCTATGGCAGGAGACCCAGGAGACCCCACCACTGACACAGAGACATAAAAAAGCAAGACAACAGTTATACAAATGTACTTGAGTATGCCAAACGCCTTCTGTGTGGACACATGAGCCCAAGATAGAGCTTTTTGGTAAACCATATCATTCTACTATGAGGCCTACAAAGAAAATAACATAGCACCTACAGCCAAATGTGGTGGAGGTTCAAAGATATTTTGGGGTTGTTTTGCAGCCTCTGGCACTGGGTGCCTTGACTGTTTGCAAGGCATCATGAAATCTGAGGATTACTTAAGGATTTTGGGTCGCAATGTAGGGCCCAGTGTCAGAAAGCTGGGTTTGTGTCCGAAATCTTGGGTCTTCCAGCAGGTCAATGACCCCAAACATACTTCAAATAACATCCAAAAATGTATAGCAACAAAGCGCTGGAGAGTTCTGAAGTGGCCAGCAATGAGTCCAGATCTAAGTCCTATTGAACACCTGTAGAGAGATCTTAAAATTGCTGTTAGGGAAAGGTGCCCTTCCAATATGAGAGAGCTGGAGCAGTTTGCAAAGGAAGAGTGGTCCAAAATTCCTGGTGAGAGATGTAAGAAGCTTATTGATGGTTATAGGAATCAACTGATTTAAGTTATTTTTTCCAAAGGGTGTGCAACCAAATATTAAGTTAAGGGTGCCAATAATTTTGTCAAGCCCATTTTTGGAGTTTTGTGTGACATTGTCAAATTAGCTTTTTTGAGTGAACAACTTGAAACTTGTCAAGAATGTTTGTGGTAATCACAATTAAGTACATTTGCTTTAAATTAAATACAACCTCAGTTACCTATAACTTTCATGCATGCATGTGCAAAAAACGTTAGAATTCTTTTAATCTAATTGTTCCTGCACTTGTGCATTTATTATAATGTAAATTATTTGTTGTGCCTTAAAGTGTCTTTAGTTTTCAATATGGCAAAAAAAAAGGCTTAAATGACATAGATATGGAAGAAATTATATGGGACTTGACTTCAGCTGACCAAAATCAAGTGTTATGAATATATATTTTGATGATACATTCCCCACATAAATTGTTATGAAAAATGTAAAAAAGTTTACATCAAAAATCTCTTTCTCAGTTGCACTGATAATCACAGTCCTGGCAAGCTACAGGTATTAATACTACTGACACATTGGCTGGGGTTTTATGTGTTTCTGACTCTTTCTGATGAGCATTTCTGATCAATGGTTTGCTTGTAAATGTTGCTTTCCTGAAAGCAAAAGATTCCATTTTGTTTTCATATTTTAATTTGTTTTTGTTTATTTTTTTAAAAAGGAGGAACTGTGTTAAAAAACAAATGAGTGCTTTTATAAGAACACATGGATGCTGTTTAATCACTTGTCAAATACAGTATTGATACTGACATAAAAATAAGAATTGTGTTGAATGAAGATCACCACCCGTTTACAATTGCAATAAAAGTTAATGTCTTAATATGTATACACACCTGTTCATGTTGCATGTACTACATAATACTTCTGGAAACGCTGATGCGGCTTGGCTAGAACTTCTTTAGCATGAATCTTAGCCCCATCATCTTGTCGAAGATGACAAGCATCTGTGTGACCCATGTGAGGAACCTCTCGAAAGCTTTGAAACAGGAACTGCCATGATGTGATGCCTGTTACTTTGACCTTAGAAGGTTTTGGAGCAGCACATCTGCAATGTTTAGTTTGACATTCACAGTTCAGGAACCTGTGAAGAAGTAGTGTGAGATACCTGGAATCAGCAAAGCCATGGGTATCAAAACCAAATGGGTATCCTTGTATATTCAAGTCAGGCACCTCTCTGGGCCCTCAGGAACTTAAGTAGTAGTTTGATAATGGCAGCCTTAAAGGTTTTTTCTGCCGCCTTTCGTCTGGTCAGGTCAGGATGAGGCTGGAGCGCCACCGTGTGGTCAGTCGGTGATTTATTAATAAATTGTTGCGCTTTATATAGTCCTGCATCATGTTCCAAAACTCCTGAAATGTTGCCATGATTTTATGAGGGCTCATACAGAGTGCAACAGATTTTCAAAAACTTATTCCATAATTCTGTCTCGCATAACGTTATTCCTCTTAAACCTGTTTATGATCTGAGTCTATATATCATAATTCTTGGATTAACTGTTTTTACTCAGCTTGACAAATTATTAATATACCACTCAACTTTGTGTTTCATCTAGACTGGATGAAATCAAAGTAACATTCAGGTTTAATACAAGTTAAGATCAAGTTAAAGTCTATAGCAGGGCTGTCCAAACTTGATCCTTGAGGACCTGTGTCCTGCAGAGTTTAGCTTTAACTTGCCTCAACACACCTGCAAAGAAGCTTCTAGTATGCCTAGAGCTTAATTAGCTTCAGGTGTGTTTGATTAGGGTGGAAGCTAAACTTTGCAGGACACCGGCCCTCCAGGACCGAGTTTGGACAGTCCTGGTCTATAGCATAAAGTCTTGGGTCACCATTGATTAGGAATTGTTTTCTACTATAAATCATATAAAAGAATACCCCCAAGTTGTAAACAACACCTTTTTTATAGTGCACTTTTAAACAGAAAATAACTCTTGTATTATAAAATATCTAATGTTTTATTTTATGGAGCAATGCGTGTTGTTCAGTGAATTTACACAGGACGCAAGAATTCACTAAGCTGACCAACATAAATCTCCTTGATTAAAAAGTGGCTTCTACTTCATGCATCGCTAATATGACCCTACCTTAACTCTCAAAATACATATGCTGGGAAAATAAAACTGTTCACAGCCATACAACATTTACTAATGTTTTGCAATTCACCAATTCATTCATTCTTTCACAGTTAATTTGGATTGGACAAATATTATTTGTATGTTAAATATTTAAAAAAGAAAACTATGATAGCAGAAACCTTTAAGATGAATGAACTTTCATACAAGCAATGGGTCAGTGATTATCAGGAAAAACGAAATATTCCAAATTTATTATAATAAACAAAAACATACACACAATAAAATCTTTGTGTAGTTACACGATAGTGCTTCAGGTATTTTATAATTTCAGTTTTCTTGCATCAGTCCTCTACAACCAGAATCTTTGCAGTATCAACAGTTTCTGTCTTTTATCCCAGAATGTGACTTAAATCATTATTTATGTCCAGTTTCCGTTTCAGACACAGTGTCTCCTTCCAAAATTGGCTCATTAGTCTCAACGATCACACGGTCTGCTGTTCCCTTTGTCTTCGATAAACTCCCATAAATCGCCATGGCCTAAAGGCATTAAAGAAGAGTGAGGTTTACATGTCAACTAGGGACATAAGTGTTATTATTAGGAAATATTATGTGCAATATATATGAATTAAGCCATACTTGAGAGACCATGCTGCTAATGTCTCCTGTATTGGAAGGCAGTAAGATGGTGTTAGATTCCTTGGCCAGGTTGGAGAAAGCAGAGACGTATTGCTCGGCTACAGTTAAAGATGCTGCAGCATTTCCATTCTGTATAGATACAGTTATAAAAGGTCAATGAAATGCCTTGATTATGTAAAACACTTCATGTTCATCTCAGGTTAAATATTGTATTAGTTTACACACGATTGACTTCTCTCTGCTAATATATTGTGATGATGTATAAGTGTGATATGAGTTCTTATGAAGGCTCTTCATGAGGTGAATCAGATCTACCTGCTGAGTGAGCGCATCGGACAGCAGCCTGATAGCTTTGGCCTTTGCCTCAGCTTTAGCCAAAACAGCATTCGCTTCACCTGTACAGGGTAAAACCGTATCATTAATATGCTGGTGGGCATTATAAAGATTTCAAAAGTAATTAAATTATTCAAACAAAAATAAATAAATAAATTAATAATAATAATATTAATAAATATGTATACAAACATTATACACAAATAATTACTAGTGCTGTCAAACGAGGAATTGCATCCAAAATTAAACATTTTTGTTTATATGCATTTGTGTGTGTTTATTCATTATCTATATATGAATACACACTCATACAGTATTTATCAAAAATATTTTATTTTTAATATATTTAAAAAAAAAAATTTCTTAAACATACATGCCTGTGTGTGTATTTATATAGACATAATAAATATACACAGTGAACACTTATGTTAACATAAACAACTTATTTTGGATGTGATTCATAATAATAATAATAATAATAAATAAATATTAAAATAAAAAGAAACAGCATTACTAATATATTATATATATAATATATTTTCAATTTAAATGAGTTTTTTCTTTAAATGATGAATTCATTGATGAAGTATTGAAAATATTTTTGTATTTTAACTTAATGAGATGTTGCTGTTTTAAATGTTAAAAAATGTTTAAATGTTAAAATTTTAAAAACAAAAATTTGCTCAAAATGTTTTTTCTACTACAAACATGAATTGAAACCCCTGATGTTAAGTAAGTAAATAAATAAATAAAACCTACCAGCAGCTTTATTTATCTGTTCGGCCTTCTGCCCCTCAGATGCCAGAATCTGAGCCTGTTTGCGACCCTCAGCCACATTGATGGCTGCCTCCCTTGTTCCTTCTGACTCCAGAACAGTGGCTCTCTTTTTCCGCTCTGCCTCCACCTGACCGTGATTCATGTTATATCAGTCACACAACTGAGAGGAGATCACTGTAGTCTGTGAGATGAAGTTGAAGAGCAAATTGTCATACCTGCATTTGCATAGACTCTTTTACCCGTGGAGGAACATGAATGTCTTTGATCTCATATCGAAGACATCGAATCCCCCATTCATCCGATGCCTGGTTTATAGAGTGGACAATATTGGAATTCAGGCACTCTCTTTCCTGTCAAACAGCAAAAATCATCCTTAAGCACACAAATAAATGGTGAATAAGATGTTGTGTCATTGAGAGATTGTCTGGCATTCACACCCTAAACACTTTGTCCAGAGTAAGTTTTCCCAACTCGGATCTCATGGTGGTCTGTGCCAGCTGGGTAACGGCATATTCTGGGTCCTCCACTCCATAACTGGCCTTCAGAGAACAACAAAAGCACATTGTGAGAGGAGGAAAAACCTAAGGAAGTTCAATCAGAAAGCAGAATAGTGCTAACCTTAAATGGGTCGAGTATCCTGAGATATAAAACTCCATCTATCTGCAATGTCACATTGTCTAAAAGCAAAATTACATAGTTGTTTCAACTAAAATAATCCATGACAGTAGGAGTAGAAAAAGTAGAAATCTACACATCTACAACTTACCGAGGGAAACGGCTGACTGCTCTGGTACATCTATCACTATCTCTTTGAGGCTTTGAACATATTTAACTCGGTCCAAGATGGGAATTAAGAAGTTTAGACCCTGTAGGACAAAAAAGTTGTTTTAATGGCTGGAAATGATCTAAACACATTGAAAATTAGGGATGCACGGTAGTCATCGCGCTGATATGTTAGCGTGTTTTGTCAGTAAAGCCAGTCCTATAATTGGAATTCATCGCTGATTACAAACGTACATTACATATCGGCCGATGATTATCGCTGCATCCCTATTGAAAATATTGAAATAAGGTAACTCACTGGTTCCAGGATTCGGTGGAAACGGCCCATCCTCTCCACTACCCAAGCTTCCTGCTGGGGTACGAACAGAACCACAGTATTCATAGGAAGGCTGGAAGCCCATCGATGTTGAGCTCGGGTCCCCCACAAAGCAGGCACTGTTTGCCGTGAATGCTGTACACAGAGGAGACATGATACAATGTACTGAAAAGAGGCAAACGGCTACACGCAGTCAAACAGGCAGATGACAGACACACACAGAAAGACAAATAGACAGACAGACACACAGACATATACATAAAAAGAAAGTCTGATAGACAGACAAATAATTGCAAAAACAATAGAATTTAAATATAATTTAATACACATTAGTGCTGTCAAATGATTAATCACAATTAACTGCATCCAAAATAAATGTTTTGTTTGCATAATGTGTGTACTGAGTATACTATGTATATATACATACATACAGTATATATTTAAAAAATATATAAATATAAATATAGAAATGTATATAATTTATTATGAATAAATATATTCTATACATAAAGTACATTTTTTGCTGAAACATATATATGCATGCGTGCGAATAGTATGAGCATATTAGCCCGGTTCTGTCAACACTGCACTGGCTCCCTATCAAACATTGTATAGATTTTAACATTTTGTTAATTACTTATAAAGCCCTGAATAGTTTAGCTCCTCAGTACTTGAGCGAGCTCTTTCACATTATACTCCTCCACGTCTGCTGTGTCCTCAAAACTCTCAAAATCTCCTGCAGTTGGCAGATCTTTTTCCTATTTAGCACCCAAACTCTGGAACAATTTACCTAGTACTGTTTGGGAGGTAGGCAATGTTATGGACGTGACATTGAAAGCGACTATGGAAGGGCGTATTAAAAGCTTTAAAAACTTTAACAGAGATGTATAGAGAGTTTTTAATAGGGCTGTTCCTAAATAAAGAGTTTTCTAGTTGCCCGTTTCTTTAAAGCCATTATTTAAGTAATAGGCCTATAATCCATATAATGAGTAGGCTTGCTGCTGCAGTGATACCGGCTGTTACACCAGCTTTGTCACTTGCCCACAATGACACAGTTCCCACACGTCTTTGTGACAAAAAAAAACCCAATTATTTGTTTTGGTGACAGTACAGACATTTAAAACTGAAAGTGGCTGCTCAATGCAGCACTTCAATCAAACGACAGTCGCGCACTAGAGGCTGACATTTTTTCGGGAATCCCACGGGTCACGGGATTCCCGTGGGATTCCCGCGGGATGGGAGTCAT